>VIAB01005574.1:0-10431 GCA_009801035.1 Oophaga pumilio | reverse complement strand
TTAACGTGCAAACCACCCTTGGGGGTGAAGGGGTTAATGCATCCTGGGTTGTCCTCATAGATAACTGATAGTTGAGCTAATGGCTTGCAAAAATCTGCCAAAAGTTGTTTCAACCATATTACATATACTCTGCTTCTGTAAAAGATAAGGAGACTGACACTTGTTTTCTGCTAGACCAAAAAATTTAATTTTCTCCTAACTTGAACAAGTAACCAATTGCTGATTTCCGATCACTCAAATCTCCAGCCAATCTGCATCCACATAACCTCTGAGAGTGAGATCTCCTGATGCAGATATCTTGAGATTTAGCCTTTGAGTTTCTTTAAGATATTGACACAAAGCACTATAGTGTGCACCGAAAACCAGATATTAGTCAATGCGGGTGCAAAAACCATGCATGGAAAAATGAACCATGAGTTTTAAAAAGAGAAAAGGCCAAGCAATAAGTGGTTTGCACACCTGAATGAATATCAAATATATGAATCACAGTTTATTAGGGAAACAACACACACAACAAATGTTAAAACCATTTAAAAACACATACAAAATCAAATCACATCACCCCTGACCCAATATACATGTGTAATGATAATACAACCTCCTATTGCACTATAGTACTGGTATATGAGACCATGTGTATATATCACATTCAATAAACAGGAAATAAGTATGATAGCATCAAAACATAAGGAGGCATACACATGTATACAAATGACCAAATATAGCTGAATAGAAAACAGTGAACCCCTATATATTAGAAAGCCATAAATGCCAAAACCCGGGATGAATAACCCATGCCTATAGCAAAAAACAAGATTGCTATATAAGAGCCCCTTAACCAAGAGAGGCTAAGGACCAAATTAAAGGCCAAAGCTCTGATAATATTTACCAAGCCGGTTTGAATAAAGGCAAGGAGCAAGTAGAAATGGGCTGAGGGTCCACAAAACAATAGGGAACAGGGGTGTGGGGAGAGCCCCATGAATATCGCTTCACAGGGCAGCTTCGTCAGGGGAAGTGTGTGAAAATCCCCAGCATATACAAATTTATACAAGAGTACTATTACCTAAATCCAAAACCGGTGTGTAGAAGTCACCACCCAATTGGGAGGAGAGGCCAGGTTGCAGATGCTGCCACCACGCAGGTAGTCAGGCTATTTAAAGGCTAAGCCCTGCCCCGAGCCATCTCGTTAATCGCATCACTGAGGACGTTACCCGTGACCAATTAGGCGGTGCCAGGTCACCGGATCAGCTGACACCAAAACACCAATCACGGTCCACCACGTCACGGGCATGCTCAGTGACTTAGGCTGTAACAGCCCTGTTTCCTTCTGTAACCTATGCTTAAGGCCACTATTAACAAAGACCTTGGAGACAGCTTGTACTTCTCTTGTATTGGCTAGGCATTGGGACCGACGGCGAAGCTGAGCAGCATCTGCCCCGGCTGGACCTGGATGGGAGACCACATACTCTTCAGATCCAGCCGTCGCCCGATGCCTAACGTTCCTCAGAACCATGATCTCTCCAATGTACCAGATAAAACTTTTTCCCACAAATTATCTTAGACCCCACAATCGCCTGTACCTCGAAATCATCACCCCTAGTGTCAGAATCAAGTTGAGGTTCCGAGAATTTCGTCAGGCGAACGGGTTTAAGGAGCGACACATGGAAAGTGTCGTGAATCTTCATGTGCCGGGGCAACTGTAAACGGTACACTACGGGATTTACTTGGGCCAAGATTTTGAAAGGACCAATAAAACGGGGAGCAAACTTAGCAGATTTCCCGCATCCTCTGATATTGCGGGCCGTGAACCAGACCCTGTCGCCTAGAGAGATTACGGGGGTTGGACGATGATGAATGTCAGCCGACTGTCTCATCCGATTCTTGGAGGCCAATAACACATCTTGCGTATGGTCCTAGACGTCCCAGGCTTCCATAGCCCAATCTCTGACTCCAGGCTCCCCAGAGCTAATTGGCATGGGAACCGGAACACGAGGGTGCTGACCATTATTCAAAAGAAACGGAGTCTGACCTGTGGAATCCACCACTGCATTCCACCACTGCATTGTTTAGAGCGAACTCTGCTCAAGGAAGCAAAGTCGCCCAATCATTATGGTTGGCAGAAACAAAATGGCGCAAGTATGTCACAAGCGTCTGGTTAGTGCGCTCCACCAGACCAATGGTCTCCGGGTGATAGGCAGTAGAAAGATTCAGTTCAATACTGAGCAAGTTACACAATTCTCTCCAGAACCGAGAGGTGAACTGTGGACCTCGATTGCAGACAATGGTATCAGGCATTTCGTGAAGACGGAAAATGTGACGAATAAACAGTGATGCCAGAACCCGGGAAGAAGGAACCCTAGGCAAAGGTACCAGGTGAACCATCTTAGAAAAGTGGTCAGAGACCACCCATATAGTCATATTACCCCGAGAATTAGGTAACTCAACCACGAAATCCATCCCAATCAGCTCCCAAGGTCTATCCGCCACAGGTAACGGATGGAGAAGACCAGCGAGTCTCTGCTGGGATGCTTTATTTCTCGCATAGGAGATACACGCCTGGACATACTCTTTAACATCCTGGGGCAACCGAGGCCACCAATACTACCATTGGAGAAACTCAGTGGTACGTTTGACTCCAAAATGACCACCAATCTTAGAGGCATGTGCCCAAGAGAGCACCTCATTTTGTAAATTAGGAGGAACGAACGTCTTCCCGGGTGGAACCTGATCCAAGGTCACCAGTGCCACCGTCCGCATACTCCCAGTAGGAACGATAAGTCTGGGCTCGACATCGTCCTCCGTCGTATCCATAGACCGTGATAGAGCGTCCGCCCGAGGATTCTTTTCCCCTTTTAGAAAGTGGATAAAAAAATTGAATCGGGAAAAGAAGAGGGACCACTGAGCCTGCCTAGGGTTAAGACGCTGCGCCGTCTGTAGATACGAGAGGTTCTTATGATCGGAATATACCACGAAAGGGTGTTTCGCTACTTCCAAGAGATATCTCCACTCAGAAAAAGCCAATTTTATGGCAACTAATTCTTTGTTCCTAATCGTGTAATTCCTCTCTGCTGGAGAAAAGGACTTGGAGAAGACGAAACATGGTCTTCTCCGACTCTGCCCATTCTTTTGAGAAAGAACCGCTCCTGCTCCTACAGAGGAGGCATCAACCTCCAGAAAAAATGGCTTGTCGATATCCGGGCGATGGAGGATGGGAGCTTTAGAAAAATGAGATTTAATCTCCCGGAATGCCTCAGATGTCTCCTTAGACCAATTCTTAGGATTGGCACCTTAGTTAAAGAGGCCAAAGGAGCCACCAGTGTGGAAAAATCCGTCGCCCTCATGGATTCGTATGAGGTTATATGCACCTCGCAGGTCAAATTTTGTGAAAATTTTAGCCCCTCGCAGTCTGTCAAATAATTCAGAAATCAGGGGTAGAGGATATTTATTTTTGATGGTGATTGCATTTAATCCTCTGTAATCAATGCAGGGATGCAAATCACCCCCTTTCTTCTGCACGAAGAAAAACCCCACTCCAGCAGGAGAGACTGATTTTCTGATAAACCCCCGAGCCAGGTTCTCCTTGATATAATCTGACATGATCTGGATCTCGGGGACAGACAGTGGATAGACCCTACCGCGTGGAGGCTCTGAACCGGGGATCAAATCAATAGAAAAGTCATACGGTCAGTGGGAAGGCAAAGTCTCTGCAGCCTTTTTAGAAAAGACATCCGCAAAGCTCCAATACTGCTCTGGAAGTGCAGCCAGGCCGACCGGCGGTTCTAAAGCTACCTTCCGGGTTGATGCCACCATACACTGAGAAGCACACTTCTCACCCCAGGAATAAACTGCCCCTTTGTTCCAGTTAATGTGTGGGTTGTGACAACGTAGCCATGGAAGACCCAATAGCACCTCATCCCATCCACCGGGAAGAATAAGGAACGAGATATCCTCCTGGTGACCCTGAGGAAACGACATGATGAGGGGAATCGACGGGTGAGTGATTTGTGTGTCTAACATGGAACCGTTGACTACCCTAATGTTTATTGGTTTGGACAGTAACTCCATAGGAACGGCGTGCCTCTGGGCAAAGGTTGATGACAAAAAATTGCCATCGGCCCCAGAGGCCACCACCGCCTTGGCAGAAACCGTGGTTGTTCCGAAGAGCAACGTCACCTCATATACTAGTTTGGAGGATTAAGTCTCTGAATCTAACACGCCTCCTCCAACGGTGGTTAGACCCGCTCATTTCCCGACCGCTTCGAACCCTTATTACTGGGATACTCCAAGAGATGGGCAGGACGGAAATGAGGAGACTTATTCCTAGTCCTGGATCTATTCATAGGCTCAAGTTTTGTGTCGGGAACCGCGGGTTTGGAAATGGGTCTGGAAAACGAAGGTACCTACTGAAACCGAGGTTTAGAGACCTCCAGTTCCAACTTGCTTTCTGCATGACGTAAATCTATTCGGTTGGCAAGAGTCATTAACTCTTCCAGAAAGGTTGGAATCTCCCTGGTGGCTAGAGCATCTTTTATATGCCCAGCCAGACACTTCCAGAACAGTGGGATTAGCGACGGCTCAGACCAATCCAGTTCTGCCGCTAATGTTCTGAACTGGACGGCATAGTGACTGGCGGTGGTTGAACCTTTTCAAATGCTAGAAGCTTAAGAGTCGTATCGTGTCACCTGAGGACCGAGGAACACACTTTTTAGGGTTCTAAGGAAGAGACCCGCATTAGCCACTACCGGATCATTCCGTTCCCACAGAGGAGTAGCCAACTCCAAGGCCTTGCGGGAAAATAATGATATAACAAAACCCACTTTAGCCGTTTCGGAGGGGAACCGTGCCTCCATCATTTCTAACTGAATGGAGCATAGATTTATAAACCCTCTGCAGGATCTGCTGTCGGCAGAAAATTTTTCCGGAAAGTCAAAACGGGGAAATGAAACTCTAGCAGCTGCCGCAGTATTTACCGCTGCCGTGTTTACGAGACTTGCTGCTTGTGCGGCTGCCTGAGTAGCTACTGCAGTGAGATCAGCAACCTGAGCGGCCTGCTCCAGAGGCTTAAGCCTGGCCTCTAGTTGCTGAACGTAGCGCTGTTGCTGCTGATTGTCAGTCATGTTCGGCTAGACCCTGGCAGTCAGATGCTGTTAAGGGGACGGTTGCAACAACTTTATTAAATGATAGGGAGCAACCGAACCCTGGGGTCCACGGTGCAGCTAGAGATGCTGCGGCCGAACACCCCTTATGTATGAGGGTGAAAACTGACAACAGAAATATAAGATCTTGCCTGTGTTACTTCACACTAGGGAAGATATTGGATTTTGCACTATCTCCATTAACGCCACGGAAGATGTGCTGCAGGCTGGTGTAGGCGTAGCCCTGTTAACTGCACAGAAGCTACTTGCTAGCCGCTAGGACTTGCATACGACTCACGCCAGGCGTACGTGCTGCCAACCCGTGTGCGACCGGACTGAGCAACTTTCCTTTAAACTGGCAGGCGATGCCCAGGTTACGCGCCCCGCAGTCTGCTCAGGGTGTATCGCTACCCTCTGTAGGAGATAGACTGCGCCACATTGACTACCTGCCTAGCATTAGCTAACCTCCCTGAAGGACCTGTGCTAATTAGCCGAGTGAACTCTGGCATCTGCAGGTCCCGGAGAGCAAAACTAGAGAGCACGTGGAGCCCAGATTTGAGAGGCGTCCACACATGAACACGACTTATTTAGAATGATCTGACCGTGCCGCCACGCAGGCAGTCAGGCTATTTAAAGGCTAAGCCCTGCCCCCAGCCATCTCGTTAATCGCATCACTGAGGACGTCACACGTGACCAATCAGGCGGTTCCAGGTTACCAGATCAGCAGACACCAAAACACCAATCACGGTCCGCCACGTCACGGGCATGCTCAGTGCAGGAAATCCTGGACTTAGACTGTAACAGCCCTGTCTTCTTCTGTTAAGCTGTCTATTGGCTTCCTTCAAGTACATGTGGGTGGGCCAAAGAACCACATTACCCCCATTGTCGGCCTCCTTGATCACAAAGATGCTGTTATTTTTGAAAGCAGAAAGGGCCTGTTTTCCTGCCATGGAAAGATTAGGGGAAGAACTCACCAAAAGTCCATCGTTTTCATTTGTACCAGCCATCGAAATTTTCTTTATGGCTTTCTAATATATAGGGGTTCACTGTTTTCTATTCAGCTATATTTGGACATTTGTATGCATGTGTATGCCTCCTTATATTTTGATGCTATCATAATTATTGCCTGTTTATTGAATGTGATATATACACATGGTCTCATATACCAGTACTATAGTGCAATAGGAGGTTGTATTATCATTACACATATATATTGGGTCAGGGGTGATGTGATTTGATTTTGTTTGTGTTTTTAAATGGTTTTAAGATTTATTGTGTGTGTTGTTTCCCTAATAAACTGTGATTCATATATTTGATATTCATTCAAGTTCACAAACCACTTATTGCTTGGCCTTTTCTCTTTTTCAAACTCTTTAAGATATTGAAGAATTCTCTTAATTGCATTCCAGTCTCTTTGGCGTGGCTTGCTTACACGTCGGCCGAGAATTCTGACTGTGGCTGTGATATCTTGACGAGTTGTGGTTGCTATGTACAGTAGCTCCCCCACTGCTTGTCCGTAACGCTCATTGCTGGGTAGCAGATCTTCTTCTCCTTTCAACTTTAAGTAGGACGGATCTATTGGTGTTGACGCACCTTTAGCTTCTGACATTCCAAACTGGTTTAGGAAGTGTTCAGACCATATAAGAAAGGCATCTAGCTGGGATACCTTTGTTTGGCCTTTCTGATCTCCTGACTGGAGGTTGACTTGGTTCTTCTGTGTCTTCCTTGGTGGCTTCAGAGCTTATCCACATTTCAGTGTTTTCCTTATCGGCATCTGGGTTTGGCGATTGAGTTTCTTGTTCTTGCTTCTTAGGTTGAATAACTGGTGTAACTTCGTGGAATTTGAGCGATACAGAGTTTTCATCAATCATTACATCTCTGCTGATTGTTACTGTGTTGGTCTCTGGGTGCAGGATTCTGTATCCCTTTTGAGTTTCGCTAAAGCCCACCAGGGCTCCTTGCTTTGCATGTGATTGCCACTTGGAACATTTTTCTTTGGAAACATACACAAACGTTTTGCTTCCAAATATCCTGAGGTGCTTCAGGTTAGGCTTCTCGCAGTTCCATAGCAAATATGGAGTTTTATTTGTGGCTTTACCTGGCACTCTGTTTTGAAGATAGCAAGCTGTCATGATGGCTTCTCACCAATACATTGTAGGTAGATTCGCATTAAACAACATACTTCTTCCACTTTCACAGAGAGCAATTTTTTTTTCTTTTTCTCTGCAATGACATTTTGTTGTTTGTATGAAATGGTAGTCTGGAACATGATTCCATTCTTTTTCAAAATGGTTTGCACCTTAAAGGGAATCTGTCACCCCATTTTGGCCCTATGAGATAGGGCCACCGCCATTAGGGGCTTATCTACAGCATTCTGTAATGCTGTAGATAAGCCCCCGATGTTACCTGAAAGTGAAGAAAAACGAGTTATAAAATACTCATCCAGGGGCGTTCCGGAGGGGCGGTCGGGTCCGGAGGGAGTCGCAGTCCTGTCCGGGGCCTCCAATCTTGTAGTGATGCCGGCCTCTTTTTTCCGTCTTGTCGCAGCTCCTGCGCAGGCGCACTGCTCTGCCCTGGTGAGGGCAGAGCAGAGTACTGCAGTGCGCAGGCACCGGGAAAGGTCAGAGAGGTCCGGCGCCTGCGCACTACAGTACTCTGCTCTGCCCTCACCAGGGCAGAGCAGTGCGCCTGCGCAGGAGCCGCGACAGGACAGAAAGAAGAGGCCGGCATCCCTACAAGATGGGAGGCCCCAGACCGGACCGCGACTCCCTCCGGACCCGATCACCCCACGGAACGCCCCAGGGCGAGTATTTTATAACTCGTTTTTCTTCACTTTCAGGTGACATCGGGGGCTTATCAACAGCATTACAGAATGCTGTAGATAAGCCCCTGATGGCGGTGGCCCTATCTCATAGGGCCAAAATGGGGTGACAGATTCCCTTTAACACTTGTATATTCGGTTACATTATCTGCACGCAGGGCTTTTGGTATTCTTCCAAATTTGTTAACCACAGCAAGATATTCTTCAAGTTTCTTTGGAACTTCATCCTTACTGTGAAGCAGGTGGGCGACTGTATATCTGGAGTAGTCATCAATAAATGTGAGAAAATATCTCTTCTGGCTAGGAGTTTGAACCATTGGACTACATACATCTGTATGTATCAGATCAGATTTTTGAAGAGCAAGCATTTTCTAGTTGATGAGACTCTGATTTCAGAAGTCACAACGTGGCTTTTGGATCAATCTGTCGAGTTCAACAAGCAAGGTGTTTACAGTTGCTTAAAGAGATGGGGAAGTGTGTGTCCCTAGGTGTCACCTATGTTTAGAAGGACTAATAACTTTTTCCAAGTTTTATTTCTGTCAGTCTACAGGAACTGGGTCAGGGGAAATCTTTAATGAGAGCCCCTCGTATATGCCAGTGTGACTACTGAGGCCAGTGATTGGCTATAGCTACAAGAACTATGGATGCAGATTATCGCTGGATCAGAGGGGACCAGTGGAGCTGTGGAGGATTGAATAGATGAGTGATGCTTATTTTGTATTATCTCTCCATTTTCTAAAAAATCCTAGATGGCCATTTATTTTTACACTGAAGATTCCACTTAATGGAGGGGTTGGGGACAATTGCTTTCCATATGAGCATTTCTAGAGTTATTCCAATATGTCTTCTGTTAACTGCCTTGCATTCCCTCTAAGCAACCACGCTGAAAGATCTTTATAAATCTGTTTTAAGTAAAAAATAGCTTAGGACATGTTTCTTAAAAAGATTTAAAAATAATTTGATCATGTTTTGTCAACAGGAGCCTAAGATAAAATATCAGTTCTGCAACACAATAAAGCAGATGTTATAATTCTTTAAAAAATGAAATTGACTGAATTATTATTTCAGGATAAATGTCTGTTCCTTATTGCGATATTGCATGGTTTAGTTAGTGCACGCTACTTCTGATGATTTTTGGCTTTTGAGAGAAGCTTCACCTGCAGGGTCTGGGATTTCCCCGCACAGGTTTAAGCTTGGAGCTTCGTCGCACTGTCATACATAGGCAGAGGCATGGAATGCTCCAGCTATAGAAGTCTCTGATCCTCAGTTTATGCTGGACTCTTAAGAGGTGCAGACAGACACGCACTGCTCTGTATCGGGGAACAGCGACGGAACAAGAAAGCTTGTCTTTTCTCTGTGAAATAGCTTAAACATGAAATAAGCAGTGGCTTTTGGCCTTTTCTTCTCCGTCCTAACCGACAATCCTGCAGTGCTTCACGGTGCTTCATTGCCCTGAAAGCATAGAAAGAATAAGCAAATTAGGAAACAATATGCAAACTGTAATAAAATGTGAGATTAGCCTATACCAAAGGTTGGCAGTTAATTTTTCCGAGGGGCCACATGAGAGACTGTGACTGTTGTGGAGGGCTTAAGCAACAGGCTGAAATTTATTCTACTCTATATTAATATTACAAAATTAATTCTAATGCTTGTTATTTTATATTAACATTAATTGTATCACCTAATGTTGAGCAGAATCAAAATCACATAATTTAGTGCTTTCTACAAAATTTATAAAACACATTGCTCCTGTTATTCATCACTTGTACCTCAAAAGCTCCACACACAATATGATGAACACAAAGCCCCCCAAACCGTATAATGTCCCAACAATCCTTAAACACACAGTATTGTACCTCCACAGTCCCCAACACAATATGATGCCCTCAAAGCCCCAACACAGTATTATGCACTACAAAGACAGTATGATGGGCCCCATAGCCCTCCACATAAAGTATGATGGCTCTCACCCCCCACACCATATGATGTTCCTCACAGCCCCTTACACACAGTATGATTGTCTACACAGCCCTCCCACAGGCAGTATGATGGTTCTCACAGTTCTCTACTTGGTATGATCCTCCACAGTCCCCCACATAGCTCCCTCTTCACGCACAGGCTCCAACATAGAATGATGGCACCCACAGCCACCAACACAATATGATAACCCCCACAGACAGTGTTATAGCCCAACAGCCTACACACACAGTATTATGGTCTTCACAGACCATCACACACATTATTACAATCCTCACAGCCCCCCCATCTAAGGTATACTGGCCCTCATATCACCCCACAAATGGTATGGCGATCCTGTCAACCTCACACATAGTATGATGGTTATTATTGACCCTCACATATAGTATGACAGTCCTCATAGATCCAGTCCTCATAGATCCAGTGCCAGATAAGAATAACCAAAAGGCTGATTGTAGTCCAGCAGCCACAGTTTTCCAAAGTGTAACCTATAAACTA
>VIAB01005573.1:101566-116406 GCA_009801035.1 Oophaga pumilio | reverse complement strand
TGCATCCCTCGCGCTCCTTATGACCGGATTGCTTTATCATCACTCTGTTTCACTATGATGACTCAAGGACCTCCAGTCTGTACATGTTTTTTTAATATAATATGTCAGGGGAATGCACAGGGGGAGTTATGCAGATCACACCGCCACTTAGTTTGTCAGGGAGACGCGACTCCGCTGCCGGCAAGACTCATTACTATTATGCAATTGGTTGACGAGTGGTTGACGAGGTCGCGGCTGCTTCCACTACTAGGCCGGTTATTGGGGAACTAAAAGTGAGCATATGGTATACACACCTCCAAATCCAACTCCCGGGATCTATAACTATAGCAAAATGAACTACCAGCTTCCACTTCCAATTGTTTATACAGGCTGATAGGATACCAGTTACAGGTAGCGTATGTCTACAGAGGTGCAGTTTACAGAGCAAGAGGAACAGAGCTATTACATTTTATATAGTTAATACGGAACGAAAAATGGATAACAAAAGAAAAAGTGCTAAACCTATGTTACGGAAATTTCTCAGAACTTAGTTGAGGGAGGTGCTCCGTGGGAAACGGACAGAACCCACAGCACGCTGCACCTTCCAGGACTGACAAAATACAAAAACCCAAATTCTGCTTTTTATTAGATGAAGGTTATGCCCACAAATTTCCCTTCTATGAGCTCATATGGGGCCTGGTTCTGAGATGTGCTAGGTCTGTTAGAGTTTTAAGTTTCCTAAGTTCCAGGATATCTTCACCCCCTAGAGGTCCCAGACCGTAGCTTTGGTCATCATGTTTCCCATCACGATTTTACCTTTCTATACACATGAAACATGGTATGAATAGCATCATTCATCGTCCTGATCTTAAGTTGGAGGTATTTGAATGGCCTTATGGTGATGTGAGTGAATGAGTTATGTTTGTCCCTCTGCTACTATGCCGAAAATTTTCTCTCTCCTAAATATTGGATCAATACAATGCCCAATATTCATCAGTGACTACTGGCTCTAAAAGGTCTCTACGATCAGTGCTTTGAAGTGTACATCTCCGCCTCTGAATACATGAATCCCAGGCTTAGTGACTGGCTCTTCGAACACAGATGCTGATGTAATTACCTGGTCACCGCAGGTGGTCCTTACTTCAATGGAGGTTGAAGTGTCAGCTCTTTCTCACTTCCCCAGTTATAATTAATCCCATGTGTTCAATGTGAGGGTGATATGTCCCATCTTTGGAGATGTCTATTTGGATTTTAATTTTTCTTTATGGCATAATGTTTTTTTTCTTAGGTGCAATTTAAAACCTATATGCTTTAACATCGCTGTTATTTGGATTATTTACCTGTGTTGCAGGTGGATTTAACAGAAGAAAATATCTCTTATTCACTGAACATACCCAAAAATTTTATCTGTGAGCATTGTTATGGAGCCTTCAGAAGTAGCTACCATCTAAAGAGACATTTGTACATCCACACAGGTAAGCCAGAGATCTGGATCAGTGTGACAGCCTTGTTCCACTCCAGTAAAAAAAAAAATACATGTTGTTTTTGGAGGCTACCTATGGGTGCCTTGCAGTATTTTATATTTTTATATCCAAAAGTAACATAGTAGCCCATTAATGCTAGATAAAAAGTCTTAGTTATAGAGAGATTTATCTTTTGTGTCTTATATTTTTAGCTTTAATGTCTTACGTATGTTTGTTCAAGTTCTCCTGATATAATAACCATCTGATTATTACTTTCTCCTTCGTCTCATTGGGGGACACAGGACTGTGGGTGTGGCTACTGCCTTTAGGAGGTTGACACTAAGTAAACTAAAAAAAAAAAAAATTAGCTCTGCCTCCATCGTATACACCCTGCTACTGGCCATAGGCTAACCCAGTTTTTGCTTAGTGTCCGAAGGAGGCACATGTCTGGTTTTTCCCAGACCTTTTTTCTTTTTTACCATGAAGATGAGACGGGGCGACGGACCCTTTTGAAGGGGTCCGATCTCCCCCAAACCAGCAACAGGCGAGCACGTGCGAGTGTCGCCTCCACGTATCCTCTCCTGCGATGTGGGATGCCATGCCTGAGCTGATTCAAGGGCGACGGGTCTCTTAAAGGGCACCGATCTCCCCGCACCAGCTTACGGTCGACCACATGGAGTGTCACCTTCATGTATCCTCGTCCGCAGCCAGGCCTATGCCGGACAACCTGCCCTGCGCATCCTTAGGGATTGAACCCATAGGATGCTGAGAGGCCTCTACATGGCATCCGTGCAGCCCCCACTGCTTCACCACTTTTAAAAGCGGATGATGCAAGGAGGCGGAAGGTTCCTCTCCACTTCTCTCCTAAGAGATGATGGATTGAGGCATTCTCTTACCCAGTACCTTCTTGAAGTTTACCCGTGAAGCCTCGTCGCGGCGGCTTAGGCCGGGACGCGCACCTCGGTGAGTGTAAGATGGCGTCTGTGCTGATTCCACTGTACCTGCGCTGATAGACCAGCGGTGCTACAAGGAGCTGGACGGCCCCTCTCCACCTCCATTTTCAGAGGGACGGGTGGATTGAGATTTTTCCTGCACCGTCCCCTGTCACAGCAAGACTGTGGCTCGGCACCACCGGGAGAGGCACTGGGGCTTTGCAACAGAGCGGCGGCCCCCTGCTCCACATTATGTATCGGGGACTCCGATCATTGCGTGAGTGATACTCACACGTTGGAGATGTACGCTGCTCCTCCACAGCTCTGGTAAGCGGTGGAAGCCTGGTGCCCTCTCCTTCTGTACAGGGAGGTCTACAGGGGCTCCGCCGCAAATGCTGGTGCCCGGCGAGTAACGCCCCGTGGACCGCTGCCGCCTCACTCCCGGAGCGCACCGCAAATGCTGGAAGGGCTGAACCTGCGGTGGCTCCAGCGGCGGCGCCGTCATTTGGCAGACGCCGAAACTTAACTCCCTGGCTTCGACCTCTCCTAGACCGCGGACAGAAGTCCCGCCCCCAGCCGCGTCTACTTCCGGTGAGCCCCGCCCCCCTGTCATCGGGCTGACGCCGGAAAGTTAGTCCCCGGCTTCGGCCTACTTCAAGGAACCTCCGCCCCTCTCCGACGTTGCGGTGGTTCTCGGCTTAACGAGATAGCTGTGTGGAGGCGCTGTCGCACTTGGCGATCGCTGGCAAGGTCGCTGTTGCGTCATAAATCGGACGCTTAGGCGATCTCGCTAGCGATCCCTCTTGGCTGACGGTGGCCTTAACCACGGCTTCCCGGGAGTTATGATCCAGCCGCAGGCCGCTGCATTCATCCTCGCTCTCCACCAGAGTACGCTGCAGGTCGCTCCGTTCTACCGGTCTGCGGGCCAGGGTACGGACTCCAGGGGCTGAGAGGTGCCCTTTTCACAATCTCATGGTAAGACCTGCAGGAGGTGTGTGTATATATTTGTGCTGTTTGTATCACCTGGGCCGTCCAGAGCTTCAGCTTCAGTCGGCTCTGCTTCACGGTTTCCTTCCCCTTCAGGTGCAGGTCTACAGGGTTCGGATTATGATTCCGAAGGGCCCTGGATCTGCAGACACCTACTGACCGAGAGTCTCATTGAAGCCGTAAAACAGACTCTGGGTATAGACCCTGCCGGACAGAAGATGTGTTTTAAGTGAGCCAGGGCTCACAAAGTCTTTGGCTCATCCTAGATTCAAGGAATTGGCGCCACCGAGAGTAACCAGACAGATATACTTTCGCCCCGGACCTTCTTAAGGAGTGGGCGGAATCTTCCGCGGTTATTCCCCCCATCTCTCGTTTGGCGTTTAAATCTCTGCTTTCCCTCCCCAGTGGATCCTCTGTAAAGGATCCGACTGACCGTCTCGTTGAGACCTGGCTCGGTCAGTGTTTGAGGCATCAGGTTCTGCGCTCTCCCCTTCTTTTGCGGCTAACTAGGTAGCCAAGGCTTGGATGGCTTGGTCGTAGTCCCTGACTGAGGCACTACGCGCTAGGGACGTTCCTTCAGAGGTATTGGAAATCACCAATTAGATCGCTCTTGCGGGGAGCAGCACAGTAGCTCAGTGGAAAACACTGGTGCTTTGCAGCATGGGAGTCCAGGATTCAGATCCCACCATGGACGACTTCTGCAGGGAGTTTGTATGTTCTCCCTGTGCTCAGGTGGCCTGCCACCAATGCACCAAAGACATACAGGTAGGTAAATTATGGTATAAGGAGAGCCTTATGGTTGAGATTTTGACGACTCAACCTCAAAGAACTCCCTTACTCCTTTGCCCTATCGGAGTGGCCGTTTTTTCGGCGACAAATTGGATCAGCTCATATCCGATATCACTGGAGGGAAGAGCAGTTCTCTCCCTCGGCAGAGGGTTAGGCAGCCTTTTCGTCACAGGCCTTAGGCGCAATTTAAGTTTTTTTCGCAACCACGGGTGAGCCACGGCAGGCTCCGGTGGTGCTGGATCAACCCAGCCAGGCCCAGAGGACTCAGGTCTAAGACAGGACCAATCCATTGGGAAGAATGCGCTCCCATCAGCCGAGATATAGGGGATCTAGGTCTCAGAGATTTTCGGCTAAATGGCTGAAGGCAGAGTCCAGTCCGTCACTCCAGAGTAGGCGGCCGCCTACTCCGGTTTCGTCCCGCCTGGTTCGCAGTCACCTGCGACAGGTAGGTCAAGGACGTAATATCCTTAGGGTATAGGATAGAATTCGTCGGTTTCCCACCAACAAGGTTCGTTTCCTCTCGTCTCCCCAAAACAGAGCTCAGGCTCGAGCCTTTTTCAAGGCCATCGGGTCCCTTCAACAGGCCGGCGTAGTCGTCCCAGTACAATAGGACGAAGGAGACTTGGGGTTCTACTCCACACTGTTTGTAGTTCCCAGGAAGGATGGGTTCGTGAGACCCATTTTGGAATGGCTTCATCGGGCTGCGACACTTCCAGATGGAGTCCCCCCGCTCAGTCGTAGCGGCCATGCAAAGGGGGGGGAGGTTTGGCATTAATCGACGTCAAAGACGGTTGGACACTCTTTCTCGCTTGGGATGGTTAGTGAATTCCAGGAAGTTGTCTTCCGTGCCGTCTCGGAGGATCACCTTTTTGGGGATGATCGTCGACATAGCACGGGGGTTGACAATTCTCCCACGGGAGAACACCTTACTTCTTCGCCGAGAGATCCAGGTCCTTCGCCGGCCGGTTCCCCACACGATTTGGGTCGGCATGAGGGTCTTAGGGAGGATGGTGGCGGCAACAGAGGCAGTACCCTTTGCGCAGCTCCATCTTCGTGCTTTGCAGCACGCTCTCCTCAAGGTTTGGGACAGGAGTCCTTGCTTCCTAGACCGACGATGCCGGCTGTCTCCTCAAGTCAAACTGGCTCTGTTATTGTGGACGAGGAACTAGTCACTTCAAAAGGCCTTTCCTCCTGTCCATGGGCTGGTAGTCCCGACAGACGCCAGCTTTCTCGGATGGGGAGCGGTGTTTCTCCACCACACAACCAAGAGTCAGCTCACCCGACCAATATATTAGAGCTTCGAGCAGTTCGGCTGACCCTGCGGCGCTTTCGTCACCATTTGGCGGGCCACCCCATCCGGATACAGTCAGACAACGACACGGTCGTGCGTACATAGATCATCAGGGGGTACCCGAAGCAGGGCGACCATGCTCGAGGTGAAGCAAGTCCTAGGATGGGCCGAGCGGAACCACTCGGTGCTGTCGGCGGTGCACATTCCCGGCGAGCAGGACTGGGCACAGATTTTCTCAGCTATCAGGGTCTGGTGTCCTGGGAGTGGTCCCTACATCCTGACGTATTTCAGCGGATTTGCCGGCGCTTGGACACGCCAGATAGTGATCTGATGGCCTCCAGGAACAATGCCAAAGGGGCCAGTTTTGTCTCTCAGTATAGAGATCCACAGGCAATTGTGGTGGCCCTCTGGTTCCGCCATGGAATCAATTTCACCTCCCATACTGGTTCCCTCTCCTAGCGCTGCTACCCAGGGGAATCGAGATGATCGAGACAGAGGGAGGCCCGGCGATATTAGTCGCTCCGGATTGACCTCGTCGGTCCCGGTAGGCAGATCTGGTGCAGCTGCTCACCGACGTACCGTGGCGACTACCAGACCACGCAGAGCTACTCTCCCAGGGCCTGATTTACCACCAGAGCTCAGGAGCCCTGTGTTTGATGGCCTGGCTGTTGAATCTTGGATTCTATCCCGGGCAGGGTTCTCCCAGAGAGTCGCTGCCGCAATGACCAAACGCTCGAAGGAAGGCTTCAGCTCGGGTCTATCACCATATTTGGAGGGTCCTTGTTAGGTGGTGCAGGGAACATAGTCATTCCCCGCTACAGTTCTCGATTCCCAATATTCTGGTTTTTCTCCAGGCCGGTCTAGATGCAGGTCTAGCTCCAGGCACTCCTAGAAGACAAGTATCGGCTTTTGTAGGTACTTCTGTTCAGCGTAGAGTTGCCACCAATTGGCAGGTGAGAACCTTCATACAGGGGGTTATCCATATAGTACCCCTCTACAGGGGTGTCAACTGACATTCTAAGCTGAAGTTGCCTGCCCTCGTCAGATCGCAGCAGCTAAGCAGCTTGAGGCTGGGCAAGTACCGGCTGGGAATCCCTGGTCCATTCCCCCAGACACCTGGGATCTTAACCTGGTGCTGGGAGTCTTACAGGAATCTCCGTTTGAGCCCTTTCGGGAAGTATCTTTAACGTACCTCTCCTGGAAGGTTGTGTTTTTGATAGCCATAACTTCCATTAGGCGGGCTCTTTTGCCGAGCCTCATACTTAAGGGTATGCCACACTAAGCGAGATCGCTAACGAGATCGCTACTGCGTCACCATTTATGACGCAGTAGCGATCTCGTTAGCGACTTAACTGTATGTGACATGTAGCAGCGATGTGGCCCCTGCTGAGATGTCGTTGATCGCTTATGAACGTTCTGAGCCGTTTTTTGGTCGTTGGTGTCCCGCTGGTGAGCCTAAATCGCTGAGTGTGACACCCTTTATGAACGACTTCACCAGCATCGCAGGTGGGACTAGGTTTTCCCAACGACCGCAGAGGTCGTTATACAGATCGCTGATGAGATGTGTTTGGAATCACAGATCGCTGATGAGTTGTGTTTGGAATCTAACTAGCGATCGCACTAGCGATCTCGCCAGGTTAAGTCATTGTCGTGATCGCTAGTGCGATCGCTAAGTGTGGCAGTGCCTTTACTCTTTCACCAGGACAAGGTGGTATTTAGACCTAATTCGCCTTTTTTTGCCAAAGCTCGAGTCATTTCTTCATATCAACGAACACATTGTTTTATCCTTGTTCTGCCCGGCTCCAACGCATCGGGTGAAGAAGGCTCTCCGTACGCTGGACCTGGTGAGAGCACTCAGGAGGTATGTATCACGGACGAGAACAGGTTTGTGAAGCGGCAACTTGTTCTAGCTTGCATACCTTCTCCAAGCATTATAATATCCATACCCAGGCTTTGGCGGATGCGAGTCTGGGTAGAAGGATTCTGCAGGCGACGGTGGTACACTGATAGACTATGCCTGACATGATGACTAACACTGTGTTAGCGGTCTCCCACCCAAGGGACTGCTTTAGGGCGTCTCACAGTCCTGTGTCCCCCAATGAGACGAAGGAGAAATATGGATTTTTGTGCTACTCACTGTAAAATCCTTTTCTCCGAGACGCTCATTGGGGGACACAGCGCCCACCCTTTTTTAGCCAGATGGCTTTATTTTTATTTAATTTTATGTTCTTGGCGGGTTTAATTCTGTATATGTTGTTCCTGTGGTGATGTTGATTTATGCTTCGTTCTCCTACTGCTTTTGCACCAAACTGAGTTAGCCTACGGCCAGTAGCAGGGTGTATACGACGGAGGCGGAGCTAATTTTTTTTTTTTTTAGTTTACTTAGTGTCGACCTCCTAAGGGCAGTAGCCACACCCACAGTCCTGTGTCCCCCAATGAGCGTCTCGGAGAAAAGGATTTTACGGTGAGTAACACAAAAATCCGTATTTTTGCTTCTCAGGAGAGCGACCATATGAATGTGATATGTGCGACATGAAGTTTATACAGAAATATCATCTGGACAGACACAAACGAGTTCATAGTGGAGAGAAGCCGTACCAATGCGAGCGATGCCAGCAGGTATCTTTTTCTTTTTTCTTTCCTGACTCTATACATTATCCTCTCTGCAAAATTCCATCTTGGGCCGATAAGTGGACATCCTCATAATCCTATGTTCCTTGTGCTTAGTAAATGTCTGTGTAATTAGTAATTTAGCCACTTGGGCAGATCAAGCGTGGCATTTATTCTAATTAGCAAATTACAATGTAAGCAGACTGAATTTACTATGATACATGAGCGAAGGACTGAAGTTGGTGTTGTGCACAATACATTTTGCCATTGTATGGGCGCCCTGACATCTATACCACCCAGTATGTAGTCGCTTCTCAGCGTCTGATGTCCAACTGGGCGCGAGGTCAGATGTAGGTATACACTGGGTGAGAAACTGGCAGGCATATATTGCATATCCATGTCCCGTCAATATAGTATATTGTGACCACAACCTGATAACGCAGTCTTGTTGTTCGTCTAAAAAGGGGCTGTGTCTGATTGTCCTTATAGCGGTGTTCTGGGGGCTACCAGTACATTTGCTCATATTTATGATGTCCGTCCCTGACCCGCAGCCTCTCTTCTGCCGAAAGCCCGGTCTGTAGGAGGAGAATAAACCTACTAGGGATGGTGCAGCCAAAATGAGTACATATAAATATAGATTTTATTGAACGGATAACATACAGCTGATTACAGACAAGTGTATTAAAATAGGAGAGCAAAAGAGAGTGACAAAACACAGCAGGAGAAGTGAGGTGGATAGTGATAATAAATCTATATAAAAAATGTATGTAAGGATAACATGAAAATGATGGATGAAGAGCAACAAAGGTAGGTGGCGGTCAATGAGTATAATAAAGTGAAAGTAGAATAGATGATGCCAAACAAATCATATGCAGTAAAAAAATAGAACAAACATTCAATACAGTGAGACCACATAATAAAGGCAAATATAAAACTCCACCATACCTATCGCTTCATTTCGCTCAAGTGGCGCAAACCCAACGCGTACTTCGACGTAAACAAGGGTTGCGCCGAAAGGCTCATCGGGGCTGGCTCCATTCCAGATGGAAGAAGCTATGGGTATGGTGGTGTTTTAGATTTGCCTTTATTATGTGGTCTTGTCGGTGTGCTTTGCGTAATGCCTCATCGGTGGGCTTTACGTAATGCCTCCTTGTCGGTGGGCTTTGCGTAATGCCTTGTCGGTGGGCTTTGCGTAATGCCTCCTCGTCGGTGGGCCTTACGTAATGCCTCCTCGTCGGTGGGCTTTGCGTAATGCCTCCTCGTCGGTGGGCTTTGCGTAATGCCTCCTCGTCGGTGGGCTTTGCGTAATGCCTCGTCGGTGGGCTTTACGTAATGCCTCCTCGTCGGTGGGCTTTGCGTAATGCCTTCTCGTCGGTGGGCTTTGCGTAATGCCTTCTCGTCGGTGGGCTTTGCATAATGCATTCTCGTCGTTGGGCTTTGCTATACAGCACTTGTTCCTCAATTTTAATTTGAAATTTTAATAAAGAAAAAGTACTTTTGACCGTGCTGTTCACTTTGTGCCTTGTACGTCTGTCGTGGTTTAGCTCCAAATGGTCCCGTTGAACGTAGCGGACGATTGTGATGTGAGCCAGCTCGCTTACTGATACATTGTTCTTGTTAGATCCTTTTTGCTGATCCATCGCATTTTTTGTTTTCTAGGCCTTTTCACGAACAGACAGACTTCTGAAACATAAGAGGATGTGCCAGGGCTGCCACACCAAAATTGCCGAAACAGAGTATGTGTTGTAGCTTATGAATGTGTTTGGGACGTCCTGTAATCTCTACATGCAGATTATGTTCTTTTACTCAGGACGTGAATATTCTCAGTCATGTTTTTATTATTTCAGCATCTGAAAAAAAAAAAAGTACTGACAGGCACGGGACTGGTAACAGGATGACTTTTATATAGAGCTGACCACCTCCGGCCCAGATTTGTGCACAGTGACGTTTCCTAGGCTCAGATTATTATGATCCATAAACTATATAAATGTGTATATATAGAAATGTATATCTCTAACAGAGTGCCCCTGATTGTCGATACACTTTTTGCTAAACTGTTATGGCAGTGATGGACTAATATTTAGTTGTCTATCCCATAAGGGTGCTGGTTCTGTGTGCAGCGCCTCTCCCATAAGGTGGTACACAGGAGGATAGATTTGGATACTGCATTACTAGAAATTACCTAAAATATTCCTTGGTTCATCCACTTTTGGAGCAGGGGCTACTGACTTTCCTTTTAATGGGAATGTGTCCTCTACCAATGAACTATGGTATAAATTAAGTTTTTATTTTAAATATTATTTAAAGGGTTATTCTGATCTTTCTTAAGGAACGCACCGCTCCTCTGCTTCTTGTCAGAAGGCGTCACACTCCTGAAGATTGACGGTCGGTCTGGTGTTATAGCTCAGCTTCTGGCCCAAACTTTGTGCTCTCCTATTCAGTATGCAGCTTTTCCTCTGGAGCGGTGGAGGAGCGCAGTGGCACTGAAGCTGACCTGTTTCAGCGATTCGGCCACCTTCAGAGCAGCGCTCTCAATGTCTAAAGCAAAGAACAAGTGTGAGCTTCTTGTCAAGGAGACAGTCTACTGCTGATAGATCTCAGCGGTGGTTGGTAACCTAGGCAATAAGCAGTAAATATTACTTTTTTAATTGAGAAAGCACCTTTAAGAATTTTTTCATATCACTATATATCAAATGAAAATCATGCCTATCTACTGATTGCTAAGGCCCCTGCAAAATGTAACTGAACTGCAAGGGTATGTTCATGGCATTTTTTGTGTGGACTTTGAAGCAGATTTTGCTCCATAATCCACAGAAATCATATATTTCTATTTCAGTGTGAAATCCTCGCTGTTCATGATTCATGTTTTTATAACTTGTTTTTAAAAACATCAATCACTACGTAAATTTCTGTTGCAAACATTGAAAAAATTGTAGAAATATCCTAACACCTCCATTATAAAGCTGGAGTCTGATAACATAGGATCCACCAGTCATAATAGTCACAGCTCACCTCCTCCCCCTCCCAGCACTGGCCATGTCCACAACACTCTGCCATTAGTGAGTGAGCTGTCTCCAGTTTACAGGCTCCATCGCGCATGTGTAACGCACTGCTAAGTATTAGAAGAGCTGCAGTTTAGGGGCCATGGCCCCCTGCGTTACCTGTACAGAAAGCACAGAAATTCTACAGTTAAAAATGCATCCGTATTCATAGAATCATAGAATGGTAGAGTTGGAAGGGACCTCCTGGGCCTTCTGGTCCAACCCCCTGCTCAAAGCAGGATTCTCTAAATCATCCCAGACAGATGTCTATCCAGCCTCTGTTTGAAGACTTCCATTGAAGAAGAACTCACCACCTCTCGTGGCAGCCTGTTCCACTCATTGATCACCCTAACTGTCAAAAAGTTTTTTCTAATATCTAATCTGTGTCTCCTCCCATTCAGTTTCATCCCATTGCTTCTAGTCTTTCCTTGTGCAAATGAGAATAAAGATGATCCTTCTACAATGTGACAGCCCTTGAGATATTTGTAGACAGCTATTAAGTCTCCTCTCAGTCTTCTTTTTTGCAAGCTAAACATTCCCAAATCCTGCAACCGTTCCTCATAGGACATGGTTTGCAGACCGGTCACCATTCTGGTGGCTCTTCTCTGAACTTGCTCCAGTTTGTTGATGTCTTTTTTAAAATGTGGTGCCCAAAACTGGACACAGTATTCCAGATGAGGTCTGACCAAAGAGGAGTAGAGGGCAATAATGACCTCACGTGATCTAGACTGTATGCTTCTGTTGATACATCCTAGAATTGTATTTGCCTTTTTTGCTGCTGCATCACACTGTTGACTCATGTTAAGTCTGTGATCAATTAGTATACCCAAGTCTTTTTCACATGTGCTGTTACTTAGCCCTATTCCTCCCATTTTGTATATGCTTTTTTCATTTTTATTGCCCAGATGTAGTACTTTGCATTTTTCCCTGTTAAAATCCATTCTGTTAGTTGCTGCCCACTGCTCCAGTTTATGTATATCTTTTTGAATCCTCTCTCTCTCTTCTCTAGTATTAGCTACCCCTCCTTTTCAATAAGAAAATACAGATGATCCAGTCCCATAAACTCTGCGTAGCCTGCTGAGCTGATGGAAATGAGCCGTGGCAGCATGGTTTTGCCGGCAGCCATGCTGTTTTAGCTTTGCATTGCTCCTATTAAGGGGGATTCAGCCAATTAGTGTATCTTGGGAAACCCTTTTAGTTTAACTCTGCGTGCGTTACAGAAAATTGTAAGGTGCTTTCTGCAGGGCCGGACCTATCCTTTCCGTTGTAGTGAACTGAGTTGCAGTACCACAAGCAACCTGTAAACAAGAGTGGTGCTGTTTTTTTTAGATAAAGCAGCCATATTTTTTTAAAATCCTATCCAATCCCATCGAACACTGGTTTCCGGCCTGTCTGATTTCAGTTATCACTGTATGGCTTTCACAGGGTGTAGTAAAAAAAAATGAATGGAAATGTTTGTACTAATGGTGATTGTGGAAATCCTCTTGTAGTCACGAGCACAATTATTTTAACTAACGGAGAAAATGCTTTATACTGTTTTGTCCTTTGCTCCATCCCCATGTGTTTCGGTCATTACTAAACTTATCTCATTGTACAACCCTTTATTGTGTTACTATATTTTTATAAGAATTTTATTGTAGAAAATGTGTTACATGTAATAGTTTTTGCTTTTTTTATCGCCTGATCATTTCAGTTATTATTTTTTGTAGCAGTAGGTGGCAGAATGATGATGAAGAAAATATCAGCAATTAATTGTTCATAGTGTTATTGTTTCCGGCCACAGATCTCCCTTCACATTTTGTTGATTTTGAGGTTGATCTTTTAGGTTGCTTGAAGTTTAGGGTATTTGTAGCTTTTCATTAGATGCCGTGATGAAGACGGTCTCGCAGATAGTGATCTCGTCACTTACAGTCAGCAATGTTACACTTTTTTCAAGTTCTGATTTTTCTTTGGTTACAAGTAGCATTTTACCATTCGGTTTGGCACGATCCCCAATAAGAAGTTTTCTAGAAATCTGAGTAACTTTTGTGGAAGTTGTTGGACAGCGCTTCCCCAAGCTAAAAGAAGAGCGGTTTTGAGTCTTGAGTCTGGGAAGACTGGCGGTCATTGCATTTGGTGCTGGTGCTGCCAGTTTGTATTAGTAAAGGGAGGATTTATTTACTGCCGGCATTATTCATGGGGTGCCTTATTTGTAGGTAACGTGCACCTCTTCGGGTTTTGATTGTTTGAGCGTGAAAAGTTCAGCTGATAAGTTACCTTCGTATTAGGACCTTTTCCAGAACCAATTTTTCCCTTTATTTTAATATATTAGATGGATGACTGGAGTTATGGTCCGAGACGGATTGTTTCTATAATTGAATGTATCTGGTAATGTTCTGCAAAATCCAACGCCTCCAAAGTCACTCAGAACATGTTACCTTTCTACTTTAAAGTCGTCACCCCACCATTAAATAGATTATTTGTATAGATAATAAAAATGCAGTTTACATGCTGGTAACGTGATCAGTCCTTCTCCCACAGATAAGGACCTAGCATGGTGATGCCCCATCTACTGCAGACCACCATATACATGCCCTGACAAGCAGGACAGAAAGCGAATGCATAGAATATATACATATATTACAATACTGTGAAAAAGTTTTACAGGTGTGGAAAAATGTGGCAATGTAAGAATGCTTTAAAAAATGATAAAAGTTTTAAAGCTTATTTTTATCAATTAAAATGCAAAGTGAATGAACAAAGGTGTTAAATCAAATCAATATTTGGTGTGATCATGCTTGGCCTTCAGAACGGCATCAGTTCAACATACATTAGCAGACAGCTTTTGAGACACTCATCAGGGAGGTGGTACCAAACATCTTGGAGAGCTAAGCCCGGATCTTCTGTGCATGTAGACTTGTCCAATCTTTCTCTCTCCATGTAGTCCCAGATGACTCAACGTTGCGATCAGGGCTCTGTGAGGCCATATCATCACTCCCGTGACTCCTTGTTCTCCTTTACGCTGAAGATAATTCTTAATCTGAGCTGCTTTCATGCTCACATGATCTCTGGATAGCATTCCCTGACTTCCTGTGATGTCAAGTCAAAATCTCCCTGAGATCAGGTCTCTGGAAACATATGGGTGGGCGTCATTTGTCGTGTGGTTGGGTGGGGCTCCATTCAGCCGAGCTCTCACTGCTCCTGTGTATACTCCTGCAGATCCAGCTCTTTCTTGTATATATATACAGACTGCTATATACCCTGTGTAATGCACATGCTGGGGAGAAGTGGGAGGGGTTTAGGCAAAGTTAAAGGCGGTGTGCTCACTGCTGGCTTGCAGCCCAGCACAAGGTTTGACGGGAAATGTAGTCAGAAGGGAGCAGTGGGTTCTGAAAGGGAAGTGTTAGCTGTCCAAGGACACAGGAAGTGAAGCATGAAACTTTCCTAAAAATATATTTGAATATTTAGGGGCATTATGCTTTAATCATTTATGACAAAAACAGTAACTGAGTTAGGGTAGTGGACAGCCTCTTTAATGATATTGACTGGGGTCTACTTGTATCTCTCAGCATTGAGGGCGCCGTTAACCCTGACCAAATTCCCAACTCCTTTTGCTGAAATGCTGTCCTGAACTTGCAAACATCCTCCATCATGCTTCACTGTTGCCTGTAGACACTCATTATTGTATCGCTCTCCAGCCTTTCAGTGAACAAACTGCCTTCTCTTACAGCCATATATTTCAACTAGATGGAGGCCCGATGCTATCGCA
>VIAB01005573.1:75771-86027 GCA_009801035.1 Oophaga pumilio | reverse complement strand
CTGCGCAGGAGCGAGACACAAAGCAAGCAGGACGACATCACATGAAGATGGGAGGCCTCATTTGCATATCAGTTCCATGTAAAGCTATTGAAAGAGCGACATGTGCATGTAAATACTTTGGTGGGTGACCACTGCCTTTGTGACTCGAGTGTTGAGAACTCCATTTACTTTTATTGCCCTCTAGTTTCCTGCACATTTTCTGTGCTTGCATCCACACAACAAACAGCATCATGTCCACCCTAAGTGAAGATACTCTTAGAGGAAGTGTACAAGTTTAGCTGAACTGAAACGCTTTAGAAATTTTTTTTTTTTAAATAGCTCAAGAGGAATATGGCTTTAAAAACAGTACAAGGATCGTGTCCCAAAATATTTTGGGGGTTTGTTTTTAGGAGACCTCTAATTGTACGCACAAACAGCTTTTTTTCATTGTTCTTTCTTTCTTGCACAATCCTACACTTCTCAACACTGAAATTGCAACACAGTCCGGGGTCACACTTGCGTATGGCATCCGATGCGATATGCTAATGACCCTCGGCCCCTGCTCTGCTGAGTGCGGGAGCTGAGTGTCACGCTACTGTGCCCCGAGCCTCTCGCACAGAGCAAATCGGAGCTCAGCTGCGGAGGAGGCAGAGAAACTAATTTCTGTCTCCTCCATTGCTGGCGTCGGCGTAGATCACACAGCACTTGTATGATATCCGAGTGATGTTCGCTGTGTCACTCACACCCATAGACTTATATGGGTGCAACGGCGCCGAGACTCGGCCGAGTGTCGGTGACAATCATAGCATGCTGCAATTTCACTCGCACGTAGAATATAGCCGAGAAAAAAAACAGTGATGTGAGCTGCCGCATAGATTAATACTGGTCCAAGTGCTATGCGATGTTTTATCACATAGCACTCATCCGTATTCAAAGCTAGTGTGACTCCGGCCTAAGAAGGAAATCTGTTGAATTATGGAAATCACAGGATGGATAGACATGTTAAATTACGTGTCTTTCTGAAACACTGCAGCATTGCAGAGTTAAACATAACTGAGTCCATACAGCCAGTGCCTCATCCATCCTGCCCATGGATCGGGTAGCTTGTATCAGCTGGCAAGTTCACTTTAATGATATGCAAAAATGGAAACAAATATTTAAAAACATCTCGATTTATTAAGTATCGCATATGAGCGTCAAGTGCAGAATTCCCTGCTTTTGCATGTCTTGGCTGCTATTATTGAGGTTATTAATGAATGAGGATTGTTCTGCCACATTCAATGCACTTGAGCAAATCCTCAAGATCTGCTGCTGGCAGCCTTGGGTTGTGGTGTTGAAAAATGGCTCCTCGGACACTTTGGAGAAATGACTGTACCACTGGTTCCACAGCCAAATCAATGTATCGCCGAGCTGTTAGTGTACCTGGGATGAAGTCTAGCTACTGTATATTATGCAACTGCACATCATCCCAGGAGTTCTTTTATAAAGGCCTTTTCCTATTATTGCCCACATGGTCTCCAAACCAATCTTCATTTATCATTGCATCCAAGACAAGTGCATCTAATCGCTGAAGTGGCTAGGCTTATATTCCAGCCTCTGTTCTCCATCTGTAGACCACATGTCAAACGCCATGAAGAGGCCTTCAAAAGGGCACTTTAAACCAGTCCTACTTCTGAAAATCTCTTTTGGGGTGGTGTAATGTATGGTAGCCAGACCCGTCTAGTCTAATTCCAGGTACACAAACAGCTCGGAGTTCCATTGATAAGGTCGAGGAACTAGTAGTATGGCAATTTCTTCAAAGTGCCCCAGTGCTCAGCTAAACAATGCCATGCCACTTATTTCTTGTCCTCTTGTGAGCAGCCTGCCTGGCCTGAACATGCTATGGTCTGCAGCGTCTCCGGACTTGTCTCCCATTGAGCAGGGCTGTGAAGTCGGAGCCCATTTTGGTGGAGTCAGAGTCTGTGTCATGGAAATTGAGGAGTCTGAGTCGGAGGTTTGGCTTACCGATTCCACAGCCCTGGTATGAGGGAGTCAGAGTCATGGAAATTGAGGAGTTGGAGGTTTGGCTTACTGTCTCCACAGCCCTGCCATTGAGCGCAACTTAGATGTCTGTGGTCCGCAATTACAAAGGTAGCTGCCAATTATGGATCTTGATGATTTGCCCAAGTGTTTTTTAGCACGGCAGAACATTTCTCAGGCAAAGATAACTAACCTTATTGATATCCGCCAAGGAGGATGTGTAAGTGTGGGAATCTGTTCATGTGGCACTCATACTTGATTCTAAATAAATCAAGATGTTTTGAAAATTTAGTTTCCATTTTTTTCCATGTTTGTCCATCCTGTGATTTCCATATTCTCCACAACTTTTCCTTCTTGGTGTTGCAATTTCAGTGTTGAAGAGTGTATATATAGATGTCAGTTACTAATAATAGCTATTAAAATCTGATGAATCAACTTTATTCTATAGGTTCCGAAACCTTACCTGTGCTGTATAATATGTTTCTCCCGGTACATTGCAAAAAAAGTTGATTAAAGATCACTGGGCTGATAGCTTTATTATTCACTCTTAGCATAGAGACCACAGCTGCACATACAGTTCTGGCGTTAAAGTCCAGTTAAAATGCAATGTCTGAATTCTGTCCAAAGAAGTGGAAATAATCAACTTCATTTTTTTTTTTAGTCCTCACACCAGAGTACTGAGCTATGAGTGAACGTGCTGGGATAAGGGGTTATCTGATCATGCTTGTGTGCTAACCGAGTGTCTTTGGCGTGCTCTAATACTATGTTCGAGTCCCTGCGGCTGCATGTCTCGCGGCTGTTCGACTGTCGCAACACATGCAGGGATTGTCTGTTTGTGATTTTGTATTGGAATATAAATGGTATTTTACATTGTTACATCTATAAATGACGATACGTGGTACAGTAGCATATATAGTGTAATGTATATTA
The DNA here is from genome assembly GCA_009801035.1 of Oophaga pumilio. Lineage (NCBI taxonomy): Eukaryota > Metazoa > Chordata > Amphibia > Anura > Dendrobatidae > Oophaga > Oophaga pumilio. The sequence continues at coordinate 83,099 of VIAB01005573.1, read as the reverse complement.
AAGACGTTTTAACAGCTGATATGCTTTAAAGAAGGGGTTGTCTGTTTTATGAGATGACAAAAAATAGTATCCTAACTCTCAACAAATGTTCTGCAGGACATGGATTTATCCTTTGAGAAATGTCATGATCACTTTGAGTTGTAGAAATGGGGGAAAAATTAGAAAAAAATATATATATAGACTTTGGACAATCCCTTTGTAATAATACAAGAGTTTCCTGTTCGAAGAGAAGTGTTCAATTACCCCACAGCACTCCCGCAGGAGAAATGGAGCATTGCATAAGTTTTATTGAAATTATTGGGCAGTTAATGTAATGCATGGACATGCTGAGTCCTGAATGGAGGATGTCTCTTCTATTAACTCTTAATCTAATTAATAAAGTCTTTGAAAATACTTTCTGTAAACTAGACAAACCCTTTGAATGCAAATCTGAATGAGACAGAACCTCTGCATTTAGCAATCTCTCATTTCTCAGTTACGGTATGTTTTTTTCATTAATGTAAAAATCATGTTTTTTTTACTGTATTTTGTATGTATTTGAAAATTGTACAAGTTTTATTGAATTTTTTATTTGCCATGTCACTACTACTGTATGTAATGAACTGTAGCTTTAAATCTGACACGTGGGATTTATTAATCTGCAATTTTGTATTTTTTTTTATTATGTGACCTCAGTTTTTATTTTTTCCAAACTATTTCTCTTTTTCTAGGCAGCCAGGTAGTGTCTGTTTTAACCCAGCAATCTGGTGGACATCCACTGATTAACAGGACTGAAGTGGCATTCATCAGTTCAGGGGCTTTTTTTCACCTGTTGGTGGTGGTCTTATTAGGCTACTTTCACACATCAGGTATTTTCCAGCAGGCAGGATCCGGTGTAGTGCTGGAGCGACGGATCCGGCGTAAATTGTGGAAAACTGATGAAACAGATAAATTTTTCCGCCGGATCCGGAAAAAAAAAGGATCCGTTTCATCAGTTTTCCATCCGTTTTGTCCGTTTTTTTATCTGTTTTACGGCGGATCCGGTTTTTAAAAATGCCCATGGGTGGTTTCCAAGCGATGATCTGTTTCATGGGGGCTGGCCAATTGGATCTGAGCATGCTCAGACTTAAAAACCGGATCCGGTGACCGGATCCGTTTTTTTCCCGGATCCGGCGCATTCCAGCGCCCATAGACTTCCATTGTAGCAAAAAGCCGGCGCTGTCCGTTTTTCCGCCGCAGACAAAAAATGTTACTGGATACATTTTTTCCAGCTGCCGGAATTAACATTTTAGCCTGATCCGGCAAAAAACGGAAGAAACGGGCGGCCATGCGGCGCAATCCGGCGCTAATACAAGTCAATGAGAAAAAAAATGCATCCGGCGGCAGATTTCGCCGGATCCGTTTTTTCTAAAAAATAGCCGGATCCTGCCTGACAGAAAAAGCCTGATGTGTGAAAGTAGCCTTAAAGAGATGCTGCCTCACTTTCAATTTCTAACATTTTATGAAAACAAAAAAAACCCTTATCTGGTTATTGTGGACAAAAGTTTTTCTTTTTATCTATTCTTCACAGGTTTCTCTGCACATACTAGAGACATTCTGTAATCCCACCAATTGCCAATGACTGTTTTTTATATTCATTTTTTCCTTAGTTAGAATAGAGGGTAAATTCTGTTTTCTAACACTGTGCAGTCTGATGTAGGTTTTTTTTACGCTTCTTTTGCCAGTGTATGTAGAATATTTAAATAAAGATTTTTTATACTGTCTTGTGTTTTTTTGTGATATGTTCTCTAAGAAACCTTTATTTAAAGGGGTACTCCCAAATTGGTCCTTTATGAGCCATCCACAGGATATTCCGTAAATGTCTGATAGATCAGGACCCACCTCTAGGGCCCACAGCTGCATCAAGACCAGGCTTCATCCTGCATCGCCAGTAATGGAGCGATCGGCCGCACATGCACGGCTGTCTTCATTCACACACGCAGCCCTGTTCTTGAAATCGATGCAGATGGTAGAGGTGAGACCCATATCTACCAGATATTAATGACTTAGTGCTGTAGATATAAACCAAAGTGCAGTTCACTGAAAGTGCTAAGATGCATGCAAACATTAAATATGAAACAGTTAAACCTCTGTGGATATGTCATAAATCTCTGGGATGGGAATACACCTTTGACAATATTGTATTACAAATGTCCGACAGGCAGGTTTTGCTTTCCCTCCACTGAACACCCAATCATCTTCTGTAATCACTCATTTAAGATTTTAATTGATTTAATAACATTTTTATACTTGTTGAGAATCTTTAGTAGGTCCTGAATCCATATCTAAGGCAACAAGATAAAATCAAAGTTTGTATATTTATAGTCAATGTATCACTTATATTTTTTAATAATTAAAACCAAATACTGTTCAATAATATTTCTAATGGTTTTTATTCACTGATTGTATTTTCTGTACATGGGGCGGCCATATTACAGGATTGAGAGATGCGCTTTGTTCATGTGGCTGCTGTAAACTCATTAACCGGTAGACTGGAGAAATTTCTTTGGCATTCTTCAAGGCCTTGTGGTTTTCTCGGCATGCTCTGACTTGTGCCATGACCATTGTGCAGGGAGGAGGAGGAGGTGAGCTGTGACCTAACCTATTGTGAATGGTGGATCCTGTGCTATATATACTTAGGGGTTACCTATGATTCTATACCCACCTGTGATAACATGACTGCCGAAAAGTGATCTCTACAGAACAAGAAGTGTCGAGCTATTATTCAGCTTAATTGTCAAAATGAAATGGATTTTCCTTGTAAGAATGGTGACATGGAGAAAAAAACACAACTTGATTTTCACAGTCATCTTCTCATGCCACATTTCCTTGTGTGGATAAGTCAGTGTTCTTCATTTTGTACAGCGCCTATTACTTTCCCTTTATTATTCACTTTCAAAAGAGACACAAGCATTTACCATTCTCAACATCACTCGTTTAGCATATTATAAAATTCCCGTTGCGTGTAGTGGTTAGACCAAACAACCACACCATTTCACAATTTTAAGACATATAAGGCCATCCTAAAATTAATAAAATTAAAGGGAATCTGTCCCCAGGATTTCACTACCCAAACTATTTATATCTATCTCTCAAAGACAAGTCCAGCAACACCTTTACATGGCCAGTCCGTTCCTCTGTTACTGAGAAACCAGTGAATGAATCAATTTGCAAATAAGGCTGTAGATCTGAAGCCTCAGTCACTCCAGCTCTATTCCACACCCAGTGTCGTCTCCTTTGCCTAAAGTCACAAAGGCAATCAGTCAGGCCTCTTTCACACGTCCCTGTCTCCGGTACGTGTGGTGACAGTTTTGACACGTACACACGTAGACCCATTCAAATGAATGAGTCTGTGCACGTCCGTTTGTTTCCACGGACCGTGTGTCCGTGTGCAAAACACGCTGACATGTCCGTTTTTTCCGGCAGCACGGGCGGCAAAACGTCCTGCACACGGAGAAGACACATTGATGTCCTCCATGTGCACGGACGGCTGCTGGGGAAGAAGCACTACAGTAACCGCAGGTGCTGAACGCGGCTCTCCTCTGCTCAGGGGAGAATGATGAGACAGTCTTTAGCACATGCCGCCAGGGAACAGGGCTTACTGTAGTGCTTCTTCCCCGCACGTACAGTAGTACACACACGGACACGGATATCTCTGGTACCGGTTTTTCCGGTACTGGAAAGAAATGGATGTGTGAAAGAGGACTCTATCAGGAAGAGGCAACGCTGGGTGTGGACTAGAGCTGGAGTGACGGAGGCTTCAGATCTACAGACTCATTTCCATATCCAGTTAAAAGCTGTTTCTCAGTAATGAAAAAACGGACTGACTATGTAAAGATATTGATGGACTTGCCTTTGAAAGAGCTACATGTGTATATATAGTCTGGTGGTTAGATCCTGCTGACTAATTCCCTTTAAAGTACCAAGGAAATAAAAGGGGTCTGTCATTTGTGACCCCCATCAATTGGCTAGAGCAGAGAACAGATAAGCCACACAGTGTCTCTCATTGCGTTATGTGGGCAGCCTACTGTTTTCAATGGGCACTGGATCAGCCGTCCGTTCTCCTGACGGCTGCTGAGATTAAAGACTTTCTGCCAAATTTCTGCACAGATATCTGCTGGTCACTGGGGGGTCACAGCAGCAGGACCACCTTTAATCCGCTTAACGTCAGGGCAACTCTTCTAACAAAAAGGGTCAAGCCCTAAACACGCTTTTAAAAGCAATTGGTTTATATGTCGCCAGTATAAATTTACTGTGTTTTTCATAGTAATTATTACATTTTTATCTCGGCACATAGAGGATTATTGGTGTTTCCTCCTCTAAAAGCCTTGTTGCTTTGTTGACTTCATAACGTTGGGTTTATGTCTCCTAATAGTATTGTCTGGTCCATTCCAAGGGTGGGTAGATACCAGTTATTCTTGGTTGAAATTCGGGTTGAACACAGTGGTTGTAGCACTTTTATAAAGTGGGTTTTGGGCCTGTATAAAAAAAAAAAACAATATTCAATAGTTTATTCTTTGTGATTATATAAAGTGACATGGCCCCTGGGTGGTGAAATCCAGGGTGACATAATCTTACACATATTGTATTGTAAAGGTATATCGCTTATATTAGTTTTTAACAAAACCAGATCGTGCAACATTTTTTTCTAATCTGCTTTTATTTTCTAATTGTATATTTTATTTTTCAATTTTCTGTACATGATTATAAGGGGTGGCCATTTTGCATCAGCTTCTTTTACATTACAGAAGTCACATGGACATAGGAAGCAATACAGTGGGGAAAAATAAGTGTTCGATACGCTGCCAATTTTGCAAATTTTCCCACTTACAAAGTATGGAGAGGTCTGTAATTTTTATCGTAGGTACACTTCACCAGTGAGAGACAGAATCTAAAAATAATACCAGAAAATCACATTGTATGATTAAATAATTAAATTGCATTTTACTGCATTAAATAAGTATTTGATCACATACCAACCAGCAAGAATTCTGGATCAAACAGACCTGTTAGTTTTTCTTTAAGAAGCCTCCTTCGCACTTATTACCTGTATTAATTGCACCTGTTTGAACTCGTTACCTGTATTAAAGACACTTGACCACTGACTCAATCAATCACATTCCAACCTCTCCATCATGGCCAAGACCAGAGAGCTGTCTAAGGACACCAGGAACTGAATCGTAGATCTGCACAAGGCTGGGTTGGGCTACAGGACAATGGGCAAACAGCTTGGTGAGAAGACAACTGTTGGCACAATTATTTGAAAATGGAAGAAACACTAGATGACTCAGTGTTCCTTGGTCCGGGGTTCCATGCAAGATCTCGCCTGAGAAAGGTCAGTAATCAGCCCAGAACTACACGGGAGGACCTGGTCAATGACCTGAAGAGAGCTGGGACCACAGTCTCAAACATTACCATTAGTAACACACTATGCTGTTATTGCTTACAATCCTGCAGGACACACAAGGTCCCCCTGCTCATGCCAGCACATACCCAGAGGAGGCATGGGAGAAAGTCAAGTGGTCAGATGAGCCAAAAATAGAACTTTTTGTTATCAACTCAATGTGTTTGGAGGAAGAAGGATGAGTACAACTCCAAGAAAACTGTCCCAACTGTGAAGCATGGTGGGGGAAACATACTTTGGAGTTTCTTTCCTGCAAAGTGGACAGGACTACTGCACCATATTGAAGGGAGGATGGATGAGGACATGTATCCTGAGATTTTGGCTGACAACCTCCTTCTCTCAGTAACAGCATTGAAGATGGGTTGTGGCTGGGTCTTCCAGCATGACAATGACCGAAACACAAAGGGCAAGTAAGGAGTGGCTCCGTAAGAAGCATTTCAAGGTCCTGGAGAGGTCAGGAAACATCTGACCTCTGTAATTGCAATCAAAGGTTTCTGTACCAAATATTAAATTCTGTTTTTCTATTCTACTTATTTCATGCAATACAATGCAAATTAATTATGTAATAATCATACAATGTGATATTCTTGATTATTTTTTTTTTAGATTCTGTCTCACAGTTGAAGTATACCTGCTAAAAAAAATTACAGACCTCTCCATTTTTTGCAGGTGAGAAAACTTGCAAAATCGGCAGTGTATCAAATAATTATTTTCCCTACTGTATATAGGACATGTTCATTGACTTCTATTGGGGAGTATTCCTGGTATGCTTGTACATTAGTTATTGCGCAGGAAGGGGAAGGGGCCCCTGTACACCTGCCTGATACCATTATGGGATGGCTGCTGAAAAGTGATCTCTACAGGACTGTAAGTTTCTGCTTATTCTGAGGCGCCGAGTAAAAACTCAAGATTTTAGGATTCTTCTCAATATGAATGTGATATCAATGATATGGAAAATTAAAAAAATAGGCCAAAAAAACCCCCATAAAAACTTAATACAGACAATAGGTCAGGAGTAATAGAGAGTTTCAAGTCTATCTTAAATTTCTCAGCTGGCACATTGTGTCCCGACAGATTTGTGTTTTGGATCCCCGTGACATTGGGCCATGCATCTGTGTGGTCCTTTCATTGTTTTTATTTTGTTTAACCCCTTCCCGACCTATGACTCCTACGTAGGCGTCATGAAAACCTGTGACACCTTCATAGGCTTCATGGTATAAATAAAGGTCACCCGACCCGCAGATACAGGAAGAGTTGTGCTTCTCCCCAGGGGGGGTGGCTTTGCTCCCCCATGGCTACGATCGCTCTGATTGGCTGTTGAAAATGAAACAGCCAATCAGAGTGATTGTAATATTTCACCAATGAAATTTGGTAAAATATTACAATCCAGCCATGGCTGATGCTGAAATACCATCGGCCATGGCTGGAGACAGTAATCTAACCACCACTGACTGATGGCGGCAATCTGCCGCCGCCGTCAGCATCTGCTCCCCCTCCCCTTCCCTCCGCTTCCCACTGCCTTTTGATTCCCCACTCACCCACCCCGGTACCATCCGAGTCCCGGTGTCCCTTCGTCATCGATCATGGGCGCCGGCTGGCAGATTAATTCAGAGACATTTTGATCACTGTGATAGACCCTATCACAGTGATCAAAATAAAAAAATAGTAAATACCCCCCCTTTATCACCCCCATAGGTAGGGACAAATAAAAGAAAATATATTTATATTTATTTTTCCGTTAGGGTTAGGGTAAGAATTAGGTTTAGAATTAGGGTTAGGTTTAGAATTAGGGTTGGAATTAGGGTTACGGTTGGAATTAGGGTTAAGATTAGGGGTGGGTTGGGATTAGGGTAAGGGGTGTGTTAGGGTTAGGGGTGTGTTGGGGTTAGAGTTAGAATTGAGGGGT
>VIAB01005571.1:62903-79005 GCA_009801035.1 Oophaga pumilio | reverse complement strand
AAAAGGATTTTACGGTGAGTACACAAAAATCCCTATTTTTCCATCTGAGAGTTGCTCCTGACTTGGCGTCTGTCGGATGCTTGGCCACTATGGTACACGTGTCCTGTCCTAATGAATGTCAGTTGCCGAGTATTCAGTGGGCGCCATGTCGACAGCGCGTCTTCACATTTGATGCTGAAGTTAGTGGCGCTGGACCTTATAGGTTCTTTGACGAGGATAGTAAAACCACAACATGCTCACATGTCTGTGTCCATTTGATGAGCCTGCGCTGGTGAAGCTTCCACTTAGCGTAAGAAGGGCACAGAACCGATGCTGACCTCTGCAAAGAGGAGATAAAAGATTGGAAGCAAAGCACATTAGACAGCATGATTGTGACAGGTTCCCTTAAAATATTGGTGAATGACACAAATTGTAAAAATTGCGGAAATATATTTTTCTTATGTTTTTTTTTTTTTCCATATTTAACAAGTTTGTATACTTGTCTCTCTAAAGAAGGCTTCGTTCAACCACGGAGGAGTATAAATAAAGTAGCCAGACTATGTATGTGACACCCTATAGATGAGTAGAGGTTCTGGATTCCACAGTCCCTTTTGTCATTTCCTGAGCCCGTCCTCCATATTCTTACCCTGATGAATCTTTGCAATTGAGAAAATGCGCCAGTAGGATGTAGGAGATACAAATTATTAGTGGTTAGTATTGTCGCACTTGTAAGGATGTGAGAAGGTACAAGGGGCACGTCATGGTAATCATAATTTCTCTTATCGCTTCATTGGGGGACACAGGAAACCATGGGTGTATGCTGCTTGCCACTAGGAGGCTGACACTATGCACAAAAAAGTTACCACCTCCTCTGCAGTGTACACTCCACCGACCGGCACTAGGATAATCAGTTTAGCTTATTGTCAGTAGGAGGTGGAGGAGGTCTTTCATTAGACCCATATCTACCTTGGTTTTCGGCGTTTTTCAGATGGATTTTCTCCACTACTTCTGGAGGGATACAGTGTGAACAGTCACAACTGTACTCCCACGTAGAGACTGAGTACGGCGTGTGCTGCCACCCTGTATCCTCATGTCTAGTCGGAAGGATCCCAGCCTCTAACATGGAAGAGTGTTTAGGTGATACAAACATCGGTCCTGCCCACCAGAGCCTGTCAGTGTCGGCAGTCATGGATGTCCCACATCCCCAAGAGGCTCGGATGTCTATAAAAGGTCTCATGGATGGAGAGGTACATATTTTTTCTTCTCTTCATCAGGTCTCCAGAGGTAATGAGGAAAAAGACTTGGGAAAGAAGATTTAGGTAAAACAGATGAAGAAAGGATTGGACAGGCAGAGTTGGCTATTCCCTCTCTATTTGCTCTGCATTCCTCATTTTCTTAACGGCAGCGAATATTTGGCTTGTTTTTTCTTGTGAATATGTGGTGCAGGCTACTTTACCCATATATTTTTGGGCTTCCGCGCTGCCCCTCAAGCCTCTTTGGGCTCTGCTCTTAATCTAGGCCCCGACTTCTTCCCGGCCTAGCTCCGTTGTTTGGCCCCGCCCCCTTCTCAGTATCTTTGGACGGGCTTTTCTCCCACCTGTTGTGAACACACCTCTTCCTGGCTTGGACGTCTGGCTCTGCCCCTTTCTCCCGGCTTCATCTCACGGCCTTTCATCTGCCTCTTTGCTTCTGCCGTTAGCTCTGCCCCTCTCTTTCCAGCCTCAGTGAGCGGGCTTTTTCAGTCTATGTCCCCTCCTCTTTCTCTGCAGCGCGGCATCTGCGTGTTGTGGCACTGCTGGTCCTCCTCTTCCTCTCTGCGGTCGCCATTTTCCGGCATCAGAACCCGGAAGTGGCTCATATCTGCAGACCTGCACCTTGTCCTCCTGCAACGTCCTGCAGACTGGCTTGCCTCCCGGACTACAGCATGTTAGCAGTCCCCTTCAGGACCAGCATCTTCCAGTAAGTATCTGTGCTCTGCAGACTGACACTCTCCTCTGCACATATCTTTCTGTCCCCTAACCTTCTGGCTTCAGTTAGTGGGTCTGCTCCTTATCATTCATAATGCTAAAGGAGAGCACTCTCACCCCCCTGCCGCTGCTTCTTCCTATGTTCTTGTCAGACACTTTGTCTGCTCTTCGTGTAATAGCAAACTCCATTCACGCCAGTCCTCTCCCCTCTGTTTACTGGGGCTGTAGGGGACTCCTGGGAAGCAGAGAGGGGTGCCCCTATACCCTTTGTGGGCTACCTCTCTGTCACAATCTGTGGTGGACCTCATCAAGGTTTCTCAGACCCTGATGTACGCTCTGGACAGGTTACCTTTTGCTGTCTCTGCCGTTGCTAGCGGATCACAGAACTCACCGGCAGAGCCTACCAACATGGGCCGTGAGAGATCCAGGCAGGAGCGTCATTCTAGGTCCTCCTTCCGCTTTATCTCTCCACCTGGTCTTTCCCGGCGGACTACTTCTTCCCTGTCCTCCCCTGTGTCGGGGCCAGGGGTTTTCAGACGCACTGCCAGAGGATGACTCGGACCTGGATTCTGACTAGAGGGACATGGTCCAGAGCCTCATAGAGGCGGTCAATCAGACCTTTAACATTACGGATACTGCTACGAAGCCCGCAGAACAGGCGGTTTCGTTTAGACGGTCGAGACCAGCTCCCAAAGTCTTTGCTATACACACAGAGCTCAAGGAGGTACTTTCCAGAGAACGGGTAAACCCAACCAGACGCTTCCAAAGAGGGAAGCCCCTCGACATCCTATATCCCTTCGCTCCTGAGCTCACGGCAAACTGGACCGCTTCTCCAACTGTGGACCCTCCAGTTTCCAGATTGTTCGCCAACACAGTCCTTCCGCTCACGAATGGAGCATCCCTCAAGGACTCCAATGACAGGATCATAGAGTCCTTTGCCAAGTCTGCCTTTGAAGCAGCCACTTCTACATTGTGCCCTGGTTTTGCCTCTACTTGGGTGTCAAAGTCCATAGCTGCATGGGCTGAGCAACTCCGTCAAGGCATTCTTGCTGGTGTCCGACTGGAGGAATTGGCCGACCTCGTTGACCAGATTTCTCATGCAGGGAAGTACTTGGTATCCGCGCCTCTGGATGCCGCTTCATGTGCGTCTCAGGCGTCCAGCAATATTGTGGCCATCTGATGGACTATTTGGCTTAAGACGTTGCAGGCGGGCATAGCTTCAAAAAAAGTTGCTTGCCTTTCCAGGGTTCCTGTCTATTTGGCACTAAATTAGACCAAATTATTAAGAAGGCCATCGGAGGGACGAGCTTCCTCTGTCCAAACCTTGCCGGCTTCCTCTGAAGCGCAGGTTTCGGCCCTTTCGCCGTTTCTCTGCGACGGAGAATTTTTCCCGCCAAGAGAGGCCACAGGCTCGCCAGGATAGGAAAGGGGTTTCCGTTAAACCCACCCCCTCCTGGCGTCCCCATAACGCTCAGGGTAGATCCTCCAGGTCTAAACCTGGCAGATCTTCCTCTGCATGACTCCTCTCCAGATCCCAGGGAAACTCCCAGGCTGGGCGGCCTTCTGCGGTTTTTCAGAGACTTCTGGCTCTCCTCGTTAGAGGATACATAGGTGAGATTTTTTTTTTGCGGCCCTGAGATCGATTCTTCTAAAAATTTCGTCCTCCAAGAGACTCTTCTCTGCTTCCGGGGTTTTTTGCATCCATTGGCTCCCTTCTCAGTTCAGGTGTCATCGTTCCTGTCCCAGACCAGGAACGTTTCACAGGGTTTTATTCAAACCTTTTGGTTGTGCCAAAGAAGGACGGCGTCCTTCGACCCATCCTGGATCTTCGTTCAGTAATTGCTTCCATGAAATCGCAGGAGTTCCTGTGCTCCATAGGCATTCAGGACGCCTACGTTCATGTTTCTATCTTCCCAGGGCATCAGAGATTCCTGCGTTTTGTGGTGCTACAGGACCATTTTCAGTTTGTTGCCCTGCTGTTTGGACTTGCAACCGCTCCCAGAGTTTTCACAAAAATCATGGCAGCACTTATGGCCATTTCTCTACCGCTTCATTGAGGGACACAGGAAACCATGGGTGTATATGCTGCTGCCACTAGGAGGCTGACACTATGCAGAAATAAAGTTAGCTCCTCCTCCGCAGTGTACAACCCTCCAACAGGAACTAGGGAATTCATTTAGTTTTAGCTTAGTGTCAGTAGGAGGTGGACACGGGTCTCTCTGGAGACCCATATCTACCTAATGTGCGTCGTTCCTTTTCTGATTTTTCCTCCGGAGGCATACAGTGTGAACAGTCACTACTGTACTCCCACGCAGAGACTGAGTACAGCGTGTACTGCCACCCCGTATCCTCTTATGTCTGTTCTCTCGGCAGGACCCCTGACGGATCCCTGATACGGACGTGTGTTCAGGTGATCGGAAAAAGGAAAGATGACCCGGGCCTGCCTCCGTCTCCCACCTACTCGCCCACCTGAGCCTGTCGGTGAAGGAGACACGGACGTCCGACTCTCAAGAGGTATGGTCCTCTTTCCTCCTAGGTAAAGAAGATAGAAGACAAGAAGACCGGAATGGAATACAAAAAAAAAAAAAAAAAAAACCAGGACAAAATATGGCGGTAGTAGTCTTCTCCCCTTCATTTCTAACATAGAAGCGGGGTTTTTTTTCCGGCGGTTCACAAGCGCCCCTCAGGTGCCCCTCAGCCCCCCTTCCCCAGGTCACCTGCATCTTCAGTTGCCTGGTCACGCACAAAACGCTCCTTGCGGGGGCCCTTTTATGCCACTACGCCAGCGCCTCGGCGGGCCCCCCTTTTTATTGCGTTTTATTCCATCGGCGGCCGCGGGCTCTAATCGAGGCCCCGGCTTCATTTTGGGCCTAGTTATATTGCCAACTCCGCCCCTCCGCTCTAGGCTTCCGGGCGGGCTTTTCTACAGCCCGTTCTTCCTCTCTGCACGGCCTCAGGCTCCACCTACCACCTTCAGCGCTCTGGTAGACCGCAGACGCCGACATATTCCCCTCTGCAGCAGCAGCGCGCTGCTGCAGGCCATATTCCTCTCTGCTGCAGCGCGCACTTTCCTCCAGCCGGGCCCACAGGTGGACGCAGGAAGAAAAAAAGGGGAAAAATCCCCATCTCCGCTCTGTAGCAAGCCAGGGGCCTCTGGTTTCGCTCTCTCTCAGGATCCGCTTCAGGAACCGTGAGTAGCTCTGCCCTGCAGAGCTGACACTCTCCTCTTTCTCTGTCCCCCAACCTTCTGGCAGTCAGTTAGTGGGAACTGCTCTCCATGCCTAAGCACAAGGGAGAGCCTGCTCGCCCCCCTGCTTCCTCTCCCTCCTCCGATCAGAGGTATTGCCCTTTTTCCTCCAATAGGTCAGAAGAAAAGATGACGGGGAAAAAGGGGGATAAGATGAAAAGAAAAGATGTTCGGGGAGAGTCCTTCGCCTATTTCGCCCCTTCTTCCATACCTCATTCCCTGGATCTAAGGCCCTTTTGCATCCCCTCATTGGGTTCCCTGCAGCTCCAAGCGCCCTATTGCGCCTCACCCTCTCTGTAGGGCCCCCCCACCCCCCTTTTTTTGGGGATCTGAAGCCCCTTTGGTTCCAAGGTGGAGCTTCCTTCCTGGGGCCACCTGCCAGCTCTGTTGCGCAGCTGCAGGGGGCCCTTTTCACGCTTTTTCGGCGACCTCCGCGCCCCCCCCCCCTCTGCCGGCGGCCGCAGATTTTAATCGAGGCCCCGGCTTCACGCCGGGCCTACTTCTGGCGCCTGCTCTGCCCCCGTTCTTCAGCCTTCCGGGCGCGCTTTTCTCCCACCCGTCCTTGCTCCGCCCTCCTTTTCCTCCGCGACCCCACGGTACAGGAGCCCCTTTCGGCCCCAGGTGATTCTGAGAACCCTACCCCTGAGTGGGCTGCGTCTCTGTCACAATCTGTGGCGGACCTCACCACTGTGTCTCAGACCCTAGCGTCCGTATTAGACAGGTTGCCCTTTTCAGCACCCGTACTCGCCAGCGGACCACAAGTCTCCCTTTTGCGGCCCAATCCAGGCGGTAAGAAACCTAGACTGGAGCTCCGTTCTAGATCCTCTTCCCGCTCCATCTCACCAGACGACCTTTCATGGCGCGATCCCTCTCTAGCGTCCTCTTCTCCGGGATCAGGCGAGGCGTCTTCGGACGCGCTTTCGGAAGATGAGTCGAACCTGGATTTAGAACAGGCCTCCAGCTGGATGGATATGGTGCAGAGCCTGATTGTTGCAGTCGATCAGACCTTAGGCATCAAAGATACCGCTACGGAATCTGCAGATCAGGCGGTTTTGTTCAGTCGGTCCAGACCACCTTCCAAGGTCTTTGCCTTGTTTTCTCCGGCATGTTTTGCTGTGGCTCAGTGGACAAAGAAGCTGACCACCAATCGCAGGCCCAAGGGTCTTAACCCAGGTGCACAACAGGGAGTAGGGTTTATTCTCCCTCTGATTCCAAGCCCACTGTTCTTCCGTCAGGCCAAATGACTGTACAGGTTATACCTCAGCACAGACTTCATGGTGCTGTTTACTACAGGTAAGACCGTTATACCTAATGCTGTCAGGTGTCCAGACCTAGACCGCGACACAGAATCGGCTCTCTCCCGTACCCTTCTCCAGGGTTCTCTCCGCACGATTGTAGTCGCAGGATACTGAGAGCCAATCGCAGCAGTACTCCATCTGCCTTCCAGAGTTCTGCGCACCGCCCACCAGGTACAGTAGCCGTTTGAAACTGTTGTATTTTCAGTGGATCAGACGGGTCTTGAGTGGACTGCTGCCGTGGTGCTGGTATTCCGTGCTGTATCAGTGGTTCAGATGTGCTGAGATCAAGTGCTGCATCGGTCCTGCTCTTCTGTCCTAGCCGGTGGGTCAGGAATGCCCTCTTTCTCATGCCTCAGGGTCTTTTGCAACATCTGCCCAGGCTCTCTTCTGTTCACCGCTCAGTGAAAGGGCCCCGGTGTTCATTACATCTGGTTGGCTGCAGCAGCGTTTTTTTACTCCGCTTTCAGGTCGGTCACAGGCAATTTTTCTGCTGTGTTTTTCTCGATCAATAACATCTGCGGTTTAGTTACAGAAAGTCTGCACGTACCACAGGAAGGATCTCGATGCTAGAAGGTAGTTCTCAGCGGCAGCATGACTGGCCACGCCATTTTCAGGTAGGTCAGACACGCCGGTATCAGGTACCAGATGGTCGCAGTTTTTTCTTCGACCACTCACTGGGCCCTGTTTGCGGGTTGATCTCAGTCTGATCATTCGGACCTAGCACTGACTATCCGTAGGTCAGTTACAGTGTTCCTTAAGTTACCGTTAATTCCAGTGCGTTACTCCCAGCATAGGAGACCGTTCTCGGTTCTCTCCTAGGGGCCTTCAAGCTACCTCAATACCAGAGTTCCCTATCTATATTTCGTTACTTACCTCTTTCTTGCACCGGAAAAAAGCCTCGAGCAGCTCCGGGATTTTATTTCCGAGGGTGGCAGCATCAGGTTCTCCCACCTTAGACAAGAATTGGATCTCACTCTGCATACGCATCAACCAGTGAGGAACACTGCTCCAGGCCGGTATTCAATGAAGAGTTTGGTGATAACACGTTTCTTCTGACAGCAAGATTTGTTACTTTTTCACTAGTATCTTCGGTGGTGTGATGTCTCATACTTGGGTAAGTGGGTCCACACACTACAATCTTCTCCCCTCTTCAAGGGGCCAGGACATATAGGATCGACATATAAACTCCTTGCAGATGTTGTCCTTGGTGGGATTCGAACCCAGGACTCCAGCGCTGCAAGGCTGCAGTGCTATCCACTGAGCCACCGTGCTGCCCGCAGTACATATAGGTACATAGAGATTCCGCCCTGCTTCTCGGCAGAGCGATGGTCGGCTCTCTTTAAATTATAAGATTCTCCAGAGTCCATGTATTGCTCTGGCGGATACCAGCTTAGCTAGTAAGCCCTTGCATGTTACGGAGGTGAGTTCTCCTACCTGATTAGTTTTCTGCTGTTCCCTCCCCTTGGGTACTGCTTTGGGACGTTCCATTGTTTCCTGTGTCCCCCAATGAAGTGGTAGAGAAAACAAGATTTTGGTTGCTTACCGTCAAATCTGTTTCTCTGAGCCTTCATTGGGGGGGAGGGGGGGACACAGCACCCACCCAGGTTGAACAGCTCTGCTTATTATACTGTTACAGTTTGAGTTTGTGTTTTCTATCTCCTTTATAGATTGCTTCTCCTACTGCTTTCTCACTAACTGAATTACCTAGTTCCTGTCGGAGGGGTGTACACTGCGGAGGAGGAGCTAACTTTTTTTTCTGCATAGTGTCAGCCTCCTAGTGGCAGCAGCATACACCCATGGTTTCCTGTGTCCCCCAATGAAGGCTCCGAGAAACAGATTTTATGGTAAGCAACCAAAATCTTGTTTTTCCAGATCAGAGGTCTAGTGCTTCTCCCATACCTCGACGACTTCCTCATCAAGGCTCCCTCTTTTCATCAGACCCAGGAAAGTCTGTTCACCGTTCTAGACACCCTGTCCCGATTCGGATGGCTGATCAACAGGGCAAAGTCTTGCCTTATCCCGTCAGAGCCTCATTTTTATAGGCATGCTATTCAACACCTGCGAGACAAGGGTTTTTCTTCCCAAGGAGAAGAGAGCAATCCTCCAGCAGGGGGTTCGCTCCCTCCAGGGTCCTCAACTGCCTTCCTTCAGTTTGGCCATGGTGGTCCTGGGAAGGATGGTGGCAGCGTCAGAAGCGATACCTTTTTCGCAATTCCATTCAGGACCGCTTCTGCAAGCCATCCTATCTCAGTGGAACAAGTCTGTTCTCTCTTTCTCTGTATCGTCCGATTCGGCTCTCCTCATGAGTCAAACGATTTCTCAATTGGTAGCTGTCATCTTCTCTCATCTTCCGGGATCGGTCCTTCCTTCCTGTTCACTGGCAGGTTGTGACGACGTACGCCAGCCTTCTTGGCTGGGATGCGGTCTTTCGCCACCTGACTGTCCAAGGTCGTTGGTTGACAGAGGAATCTTCTCTGCCTATCAACATCCTGGAGATACTGCCCATTCTTCTGTCCCTGCGCCACTGGGAAAGGCTTCTCAGGGGTCTGACCATCCGAGTTCAAGTAGACAATGCCACGACGGTGACATATGTCAACCACCAGGGAGGGACTCTGAGTCCCTTGGCGATGGCCGAGTTATCCAAGATTCTCCTCTGGGCAGAGGTGACGGTTCCGGCGATTTCCGCAGTACATATCCCCAGCGTGGACAATTGGGCCGCCAACTTTCTCAGCCGCGAGTGGTCTCTTCATCAGGAAGTCTTTCATCAAATTCGCCTTCGATGGCGTACTCCGGATGTGGACCTCTTGGCGTCCCGGTTGAACAGGAAGGTTCCACAGTTCCTTTCCAGGTCCCGCAATCCTCTCGCGGTGGGCGCTGCAACGCTCTGGCACTACCCTGGTCACAGTTTGCCATTTCTTATATTTCCTCCCCTCCCCATTCTTCCAAGGCTGTTGAAGAAGGTCAAGGCGGAAGGGGTGCCGGTCATCCTGATTGCACCAGATTGGTCCAGGAGGTCTTGGTTCGCAGAGGTCGTCAATCTTCTCATGGACGCCCCCTGGAGGCTTCCAGACAGACTGGATATTCTGTCCCAAGGACCAATTTTCCACCAGAATTCTCAGTCGCTCAATTTAATGGCGTGGCTGTTGAAACCGCTGTTCTGAAAGCGTCAGGATTTTCAGATCTGGTTGTTCGGACCATGATCCAGGCCAGAAAGCAGTCTTCATCCCAAGTCTATTGTCGGACCTGGAGAGCCTATTTCATCTGGTGTGAATCTAATCACACCCTGCCTATGGCCTTTGCTATCCCTTCCATTCTGGTGTTTCTCCAGGTGGGACTTGATACTGGTCTGGCTCTTAGTTCTCTAAAGGGCCAGGTGTCAGCTATTCTTTTTCAGAAAAACCTATCCTCGTTCTCAAGCCGGAACTTTCCTCCAGGGGTAGCGCATGTTGTGCCCCTGTACTAGACCCCTGGGACCTCAGTCTGGTTCTGGAGGCCGTTAGGAGTTCTCCTTTTGAACCTATCTGAGAGGTCCCTCTATCTTTTCCGTCTTGGAAGGTGGTGTTTCTTGTGGCCATCACCTCCATTAGGCGCGTCTCGAAATTGGCAGCCCTTTCCTGTCGCCCCACCCCATGTCCCTGCATACCCAATGTAAAAGATAGTTACGCAGGACGCATACAGAAGTAGGCGGAGCTTTAGGGAGGAAGAAAGGAGGAAATAGGCAGCCCTCCTGAATGCAAATGTGAAACCAGCCTAACCTAGTGCCGGTCGGTGGGGTGTACACTGCAGAGGAGGAGGTAACTTTTTTGTGCATAGTGTCTGCCTTCTAGTGGCAGCAGCATACACCCCATGGTTTCCTGTGTCCCCCAATGAAGGCTCAGAGAAACAGATTTTTACGGTGAGTAATCAAAAATCTTGTTATACCTTCTGTAGTGTTCCCGTACGTCGCAGATCAACTTCTGGAAACTGCGTTTTATATGTGCTGTTAATCACTTACATCTTTTACTTTTTTTTTTTTTTTTACACTTTTTGATATTTCATGTAGCGACTAACGGCCACAATGAATTATTTAGAATGATATGGATGGAGCCCTTTTCGGGACTAGTTGGGTTGCATCGCTGTTCCCCATTCCTACTCTGTAGATAAGCCTCCTAGAGGTTCACATTTTTACTTTTTTTCCATTAATAAACATTTTTATTCTCTGCCTGCTGGTAATAAATGCACAGTAGGATACAATGAGTTATGACCCAAGAAACTTCAGCAGCGAGTGTGGCATCTCAGGTGGGGGAGGCTATTGAATTTATTTTCTTTATATTGTGTCTCCTGGTGGTGTAGCTGGAGCTACATACATGTCCGGGTATAGAGGTGATGATGTTCCTCTGTGTCCTCTGCTCCCCAGATACCTTCATTTATTAGATGGCAAAGAAAACTACCCGTGCTTGGTAGATGCCGAAAATGCCGTCATCTCCTTCCCACCGATCACAAATAGTGACAAGACCAAGGTACGGTGCTGAGATTTCTGTTGTAGTTTAAATTCCAATTTGTAAAATTTTGAGTATAATCTGCAATAAAAAAAAATAGCAATTCCAAAATGTTAATAATTTAATATGTTTACATTTTAATTGATTGCCTAAAGGGTTCGTCACTTTACCTTTTTGTTACCAACTCCTTATAAGCTGATGGCAGGGCATCCCTGTGTGGTCCTCATGATCATCGGTGGGGAATCTTCAACTCGCGTACAATTTTTCCTGCCTCCATAGGGAAAATGAAGTAATACAAAGTCCCTATAGAAATTAGATCTGTGCAAGTAATGCATAATGTGTCTGGTCCCCCCAGAGATATGCCCTTCATTACCTCTGTAGGATGGGTGTATGGTTCTCGTATTCCAGCCGCTCACACTTATTCCCGATCCGACCCCCAACGCCTCCCACTGATAAGTGATAATGGTTACGGTACCAGTGAAATTTGACACAACTAACAATGTTATATGTTTTCCCAGATCATTAAGTCCACCCGGGACCTTCTCCTCGAGGTGACCAGTTCCAGCAGTTTGCAGATCTGTAAAGACGTCATGGATGCCCTCGTTGCTGTAAGTCCTGCTTTTACCATCTCTTTCTTATGTTGCCTTTTTTTATACTCCCTGCTGTTGTAAAATCCTCTTTGGTAAGAATGGACTTCATGGATCAGGACCATAACTGATGGTACTTGTTCTGTGGCTTGTGGGAATCCCAGTACTACAGCAGCTGTTAGGATTAATAGGGCATGGTAATAATGGGAGGTGCTGATCTACTTCTCAGGCTAAGTGCACACGTTCAGGAATGTTTGCAGAATTTTCCTGAGCAAAAACGGACATTTTCCGCGGTAAAAACGCGCGTTTTTTTTCCCGTGCTTTTTTTTTTGCGCGGATTTTGCGTGTTTTTACCGCAATTTTTTTCCTGAACTTTCTAGGTCAATAATATAGCGGGAAAAACGCTAGAATTCCGCGAAATTAATGATATAGGAAAGATGTGTATCTTCGTACCGTGTTAGCCAGTAGATAGAAAAATATTTAGACTTGAGAGTCCTCAGTGGTTGATACCTTTTAATGGCTAACTGAAAAGATGGTAACAAATTGCAAGCTTTCGAGACTACTCAGGTCTCTTCAT
Organism: Oophaga pumilio; assembly: GCA_009801035.1. Lineage (NCBI taxonomy): Eukaryota > Metazoa > Chordata > Amphibia > Anura > Dendrobatidae > Oophaga > Oophaga pumilio. Next base: position 66,872 of record VIAB01005571.1, on the reverse strand, counting down.
CAGGCATAGACTAATACAACATCTGAAGAATCACATATTTATACACAAAATAGCACAGAAAAAATGCAATAGGTAGGACAAGTGACGTGAAGCAGAACTGTCATTATGGCAGAGGGACGAACATAAATATGACTAGTTCATAGATAAGGAGTGAAAATTTTATTACCCTCCTCTGATTGGGGTCTGGTATTGTGTTGTGATGACCCTAAAAGGTCAGGGAAGCAGATTCCTTAATTGTTGTAGAGTTAATTGTCCAGAGTTTTATGTCTTTCTACAACAATTAAGGAATCCGCTTCCCTGACCTTTTAGGGTCATCACAACACAATACCAGACCCCAATCAGAGGAGGGTAATAAAATTTTCACTCCTTATCTATGAACTAGTCATATTTATGTTCGTCCCTCTGCCATAATGACAGTTCTGCTTCACGTCACTTGTCCTACCTATTGCATTTTTTCTGTGCTATTTTGTGTATAAATATGTGATTCTTCAGATGTTGTATTAGTCTATGCCTGATGAAGAGACCTGAGTAGTCTCGAAAGCTTGCAATTTGTTACCATCTTTTCAGTTAGCCATTAAAAGGTATCAACCACTGAGGACTCTCAAGTCTAAATATTTTGCGAAATTAATGAACATGTTGGTTCTTTTTCCGAGATGCGTTTTTTTTTTCACGGAACAAAACACACCATGTGCACAAAAATTGCGGAATTCATTCTAAATGATAGGATGCTTAAATCATGCGTTTTTTACGCGTTTTTTCCCGTGAAAAAACGCGAAAAAAACGCAAATAATCCTGAACGTGTGCACTTAGCCTTATAGGACCCCTGACCATTCGCTTTACAGAGACTCTGCATCATAAGTGAATATAAGTTCTTGGGCCACCAATATAGTTCCTGATTTGCACCACAGCTGCTGCAGAACTTCACAATACAGTCCTCAACTACCGAGAAACTTAGAAAAACACCTCTGAGTCACAAGTGTTTTTCTTTTTCCAATTCCCACCCTCTCCCATGACCAATCTGGATCTCTTAGAAAGTGATTTGTATGGAGGAATCTTTGCTTTCTGCCCTAGTTTTCACTTGTTGTACGGTTTCTCTGTACAAGTAGGTACCTCATGTGCTATTTCTGGATGTGCTGTCTTCAATGGAAATAGGACAGTGCCGGGGTGTAATTTCATCTCTTCTGATAATGCACAGTGATGTGCCACCGGCAGTGGAACATCTTTGGCTTCTCATGTATTGGGAGAGATCTGCTAATGTGCTCTACGTATTAAGTAGGACAGTAATGATGTGGGCATAACCGGGGGCTGAAACGAGTGCTTAGTATAGGCGGAGAACCAAGTTGGGGGACAGGGTCTTTTTCAGAAGTATATTGGTCATTAGACTTGTATCCTGGTTTTGACTTTTCCTGATGGTGGCTAGTCGTATAGTCGTGAGAAATGTCTGCCTTCCAAACAATCGACCAAACTATCATTTGGCTGACCGCTAACTCAAATTTATGGTGGGGTGCTTTAGGAATACCATAATTATCTCCAGAAGGCGGAGACAATATTGTACTGAAAGTCCAGCAAATATGTCTCAAGTGACCTGTAACAAGAATGGTCCGGTCCCGGAGATATAGAGGGGAGAAAGCACTGATGGACTTTGCAGATCATCTACAAAGAGGACTAATTGTTTTATCATTCTTTGCTAATCCAAATGCATGAAATCATTAAATGGGGTTGGGAATCGGGGCTGTGGAGTCGGTAAGCCAAACCTCCGACTCCTTAATTTCCCTGACTCCGACTCCACAGCACTGGTCACTACTGAGCATGTGCATAAAGTGCAGCACAGATTCATCTCACCTAAAAGCCGAGATCCTTAGATCAGGAACAGAACAGACATTTATAGGACACTTCAGAACTTTCCCAAATTCTTATGAAGACATTTACAGCACATCCTGCATTGTACTACTGTACGCAATGTATTATATAGTTTAGGAGTCTGTCCATTTTATACAGACTATGACTCCACAGTCCTGTTGGGAATGGTAGGACAATTGCCGACTACCAGGATGTCTGGGTCTCCAAAGATCAGTCAATGTGAGCTGCTGTGAAAGATGTCCAAATTCAGGTCCGAACACGCTACAGTAAATGGCCCAATATCTGCCTATCCCCATACTGATGGGTCACTTGTTCACAATCTAGACAATGGATGGGACTTCTTTTTTTGTTTTATAGTAGTATTATTATAGCGGGGAGGTATGTGTATATAGCTATTATTTCTTTCTTAAAATTTTCAATTTTCTTTTTCAAACAAAGGAGTAGTGTCCCCCTCATATCAGTCACTCATCCCCCACATGTTGCTACACATTAGGGTCACCTTCAGTCTAACTGGCTCAAACCCTACATGTTCCTACCTGGGTCACCTCATTACCCATTTTCATAGCTAGCTGGGACTTTAGTAACCACTGGCAGCATCAGTTAACTTCTCCTTCTTATGTGTACCTCCTTCGTTATCCACGCATTGTACTAGTTGACATACTAGAGTTAAGTAAATTGCATTGGTTAACTGCAACCATAAATATAAAAAAAAAACAACCACATGGGTCCTAGTTCCATGCAAGTTGTGCGCATCAGTCGTCCATGAAATGAGCACAATTTCCACGAATTGAGGATATTGTGGTTCCTTGCGTATTAATTCTACAGTAACACAAAGATTCTAGTAAGACGTGCAACGTCCATCAGTAAGTACATGTGCACGGCTCCCGGGAACTTCAGGGGAACAGCTTCTTAGGATAGTAAGTTACTGTATTGTTTCATCACAACCATTGTCCATTCTGGTCGAGCCAGTTCACGGATGCTCTCAGGTGCAGCATGGAGGACAGCGTCAGGACTGTGTGTGTGTTATATACATTTCCCACTATGGACTGACACTCCGCCACTGCTCCTTACTGACATTGGTGTTTCTCATTATACAGAAAATGGCAGAACTGAATAAATTCACTCTGGAGAACAAAGAGGAGGTGGTTACCTCAGACTCGGAGGCTGATGGAGGAGGGGACGGCCATGGACACCCGGCGGCTGGGCCGAGCCCGGACGCAGAGGGCAGTTGCCATCTTGTGCTGGAGCAGGTGCGGGTGGCTGATGCAGACGGAAACCTCAAAGTTTTATACCCTTCGAAAACCGACCTGAACTTGAGTTCTTCATTATTCGCGGTCGTGCGTTAGCAGCGCTGTTCACTACTCTCAGTGTATTTATTTTTTATTAACCTTTTATGTTTTACTCTTGTCCTCGTGCTGCCGACCTTTCCATAATTACACCCATACTGTAGTAACGCGCTGCAGCCTGATTATTTCTCACAGTCCTGCTTTATAGGGGGTGGGGTTGCCTAGCAACCGCTTCACTGCTTTGGGTGACCACCAGCATATGAGTCTGATTGGCTGCAGTGGTCATGTGTATCCTTTTAAATGGAGGCTGAGGAGCCGTACAGGTTCACATGGAGATCCGATCTAAAAATCCTCATAGACTGCTCGGAAAATTCATCCATTAATTTTTATAGAAAATCCTGTTCATTATTCATGAGTTTATTTTACTTTTTTTTTTTTTTTTACTTTACTTTTTTTTTGTACTTTAACTATTTTTAGGAGTGTTTCCTGTAACATCTTCTTTAAAAAAACAAAAACAAACAAAAAACAATTTTGTTTTTTAACACAGTGAGGAAAAACATCCCTCAGTATGAACATAGCCTAAACATGTTTTCTTCATCCTCCCTTTTGTGGACCCACATCCTAAGCTACTGGCATCGCTAGTGCACGTGAAAGCGGCTTTGGGAGAAAATACAGAAGCTTTACCTTTTTTAGGCATCATTCACATGAGCGTCAAATGTTTTCGATGCTGGTTAATTTTGTACATTAATGCACTGATTCCCCCCATTTATTAACCCCTTCCTTTCTGACATTGGACGTACTATCCCGTCCATGTGCCCTGGGC
>VIAB01005571.1:32903-42966 GCA_009801035.1 Oophaga pumilio | reverse complement strand
TTGTGTCATTCTCAAAACTTTTGGCCATGACTGTAGGGTCCATTTTGAGGGAAGAATAGAAGCTATGTCCTTTTGCACCAATTTTATAATATTAAGGGGCATTCCCATGAAAAACAGTGATCCCCAATGTTTCTACTTATAATCAGGTGATTGTCCAGAGATTATCAGTAATTTGAAACAAATGCTACATATAAAATCTGTGATCGCAGTGATCAGCATAACCTGCAAGGGAATCCTGCAGCACCATCACCTGGAGGAATGAAGCATTACACTCTTCCCAGTGAACTCAATCAGCTGTTTGTCTTGCAGGACAGAACAGATCCTCCAGAGTGAGAGACACAATCCAAGATTTCTAGTAGATCATTTGAGAGGGGGAAAATATTGAATACTTTATCAATGTCTCTTTCCTAGACCTGCCCTTTAAAGAAGTCATATCAATGGACATTTATGTGAAATAAAATAAATTTATTGATCTTTGTCCATACAATGTGAATTAGAAAATAAAATGACAGGATTTATCAAGGAAAACAATATATATATATATATATATATATATATAAAAGCTGACGTTATGTAATCTCACAATGCAATGATTTGGTGATGTCATTACTTCATCCCATGGCGTACAAATCAAGAGTAGCGCTATATCCGTGTTCATTGTGTGGGGTAACACTGGTCATCGTCTAACCCCCCTATGAGTGTAGTAGGTGCAGGGGTTGCAGTCGCACCCAGACCCTGAAAACTAAGGGGCCCCAAAAAGTCCCTTTGGCCCATATGAGAAGGTACCAGTAGAGATTTTGTAGAACTGCTTCTGTTCCTGTCCGTAAGACATGCCCACGGTCCTGAGTGCTGGAATCAGGATATCCTGGTAAGTGTTCAACTGTTAAAGGGGTACACAGGGACCCCAGCAGGGGTGTTATTGGTTTAATGCTGGAATACCTGTTTACTTCTATCTTAAAGGGGTTCTCCACTTAACAGTTTCAAGATCTATACTTCACGTCAGTTAATAGAAAAAAAATTCTAATTTACGTGTTGTTCAGAGAAAGTTAAAGTGACTTAATCCCACCTGCACAATTAGTGTTTGTTATAATGTTTAAAGGATTGTCCAATACCTAAAACTTACTAGGTATCTATTTTAAAACAATCACTTTTCAATTTAGTTTACTTGAAAATTCCTTACTATTCCCTTTATACACCAAATCCCTCTATTTTTTACTTTATTTCTGGTGACATTACGTTTGAGTCTTCTGACAATCATCGGGGATTCTTATATCGGGACATCATCAGGGGGCTGGCACTGCAGTCTCTCCCCTCAGCTTGTTTCATCACCATTGATTCAAGACATCATCAGGGGGCTGGCGCTGCAGTCACTCCCCTCAGCTTGTTTCACCACCATTGATTCGAGACATCATCAGGGGGCTGGCGCTGCAGTCTCTCCCCTCAGCTTGTTTCTCCACCATTGATTCGAGACATCATCAGGGGGCTGGCATTGCAGTCTCTCCCCTCAGGTTGTTTCACCACCATTGATTCGAGACATCATCAGGGGGCTGGCGCTGCCATCACTCCCCTCAGCTTGTTTCACCACCATTGATACGAGACATCATCAGGGGGCTGGCGCTGCAGTCTCTCCCCTCAGCTTGTTTCACTACCATTGATTTGAGACATCATCAGGGGGCTTGCGCTGCCGACACTCCCCACTGCTTCTTTGACCACCATTGATTAGGGATATCATCAGGGGGTTTACACTGTGGTCACTCCCCACAATTTCTTTCACTACCATTGATTCAGCGCCAGCCCCCTGATGATGTCCCAAATCAATGATGATGAAAGAAACTGGGGAGTGAGCTCAGCGCCAGCCCCTTGACGATGTCAAAAATCAATGGCATTGAAAGAAGCTGAGGGGAATGACTGCAGCTCCAGCCCCCTGGTGATGTCCCGAATGAATGGTATTGAAAGAAGCTGTGGGAGTGACCACAGCACCAGCTCCCTGATGATGTCCCAGATCAATGGTGGTGAGAGGAGCTGTGGGAGTGACAGCAGCGCCAGCTCCCTGATGATGTCCCAGATCAATGGTGGTGATAAAAGCTGTGAGGAGTGACCGCCAGCCTTCTGTTGATGTCCTGAAGCTATGGTGGTGAAAACCTGTGAGTGGTGACCATAGCGCTGCCCAACTGATATGAAAATTCCCAGTACATATTAGGAGACTCAAACAGAATGTAACTGGAAGTTAAAAAAAAATAAAATAACAGAGAGATTCATGTATAGAGGGAAGAGTAGGGAATTGTCAAGTAAAGTAAATTAGAAAAGTGATTATGCTTTAAAAATACCGTAGATATTTATTAAGTTTTAGGTATTGGAAATCCCCATGAAGGCTACTCTCCGCACACAGCTTATTTCAAGGCTAATTTATATATAAATCCACATATTCTGAGGCAAATTTCATCCTATCAATTGCAGTGGATGAAACCTGTGATGAAATGCCAAAGTGTTTACTCAATTAATCAAGACACTGTGCAGTATGCGCAGAATTTTCCATTTACGTTTGTTTATCATTTTTGTAATTCCATCCACATGTTCTGGGAAACCTGTTCTATTCGTCCGATGTTTTTACAGACCTGGATATCAATCTGATGACTTTTAGGCTGAGGAAACACGGCAATTTTGGCAGCAACGCAGGTCAAAAGGTGCAAGGCAAGTGAATGGGGTCTCGTGAGCAACACTCAAAGTACCTCGACAAGTACGGTAAGTCGTAAAAAATCGGAACCAGTTGGATTTTTTGCACCTAGTTTGTCACAATGACGGCACTTTATTAGCGACTCCATCACTAATGCACAGAATAGACGACATACAGAAATATTTTCGGGAAACCATACTTGCCAACTCTCTTGGAACGTCAGGGAAGTTCCATAGACTCCCAGAATAGTGGAAAAATTTCTGGAGTACAGAAGCCTCCTGGAACCACCCACCCAAAAAGCAGCGCTCCATTAAGAGTTTTCATTGCACTGAGGCCGAGCCCTGACATTCAGAGGCACAATCAGGGGATTGGGCTATGAATTCGATCATATTATTCTGGGAAGGGGTGAGAGCGACTATGCAAATAAAAATCTAGCAACCCCATTTCTTGCAAGACAGTTGTAAAAAGTTGCTAAATATGCCGAAAACCCCTCCTGAGAAAAATATAGTGCAAGTGTTTCATTTTAAGTTACTGGTATGGCGTAGCATCAAACTCTAGGATCGTACTGCAACCCATGCCCTATGAATAATTCCTATATAAAATTCTAGAAAAGTTTTGGTATTGTGTGAAAAAAATGAATTACATACATATAGCTATGGATTTTTTGGCTTTTTTTTTTACATAGAATTCTCTGAAAGCTTTTCTTGATAAGTTATATGGTAGCTTATCACACCCACAGACAGGGGGCGGCATTTTCGCTATTGAGGGTAAATACAATATCTTCTTCAGCATGGCGGACTCTATACCTTTTTGCATTTGTGAACATAATAACCGGTGACGTATCCAATGATAAAAATAATCCAGAACAAGGCAAGTCCTGCCACCACCTTCATGGCGATCCCAATCTTCCCAGTGCATAGTAGATTGTTGACTCTGGGGGAAACAAATGAAGAATTTGCATAAATCTCCCTTAATTTTGAGTAAGACAGCACCGTGGCGTCTAGCAATCCTGAAAATAGGGGCTTTTCACCCCGGTTGATCCGACACATTGCCATTCCACTTATCCTAATGGTAGTGCTGAAGACCAGCCGAGCGCAGACCGACTCTATCTCCGAAATTCCCATTAAGAATGAATAGAGCAATATTGTGCAAGATCCACCTCCACTCCATCTAACTGGGGCTCGGGATCGCTGGTAAGCACAGGGGTTGGACTCCCAACAGTTGAAAAGTTATTCCTTGTTCATGGCATAGGAAATAACCTTCAAACTTGAGACACCTCCTTAATTAATGTGGCACCTTACAAGAGCCTGAAATGTTACTCCAACCGGTGATGAATTTGTTGGGTGAGATCTATCACCTTTCCATTTTGCCCTGTCTCCACCCACTTTTGGAAAACTGTCCAGGAATAGCGTAAAAATGGCAAAATGGCAAAATGAGTAATTTTATGTTGCGTAAAAATATATTACCACATTTCAAATAAGAAATTTGGTGAAGACTCCTTTATGAATTGGACCCTATGTGTTTGAAACACCGTCACTCGGAAGGGATCAGCTGTGAGCAGAGAGGTGTGAATAAACTGGGTGGTGTTCTGTGGAGCATCTTCTACTAGTTTAGTCAACTTTACACTGTCTCAAAATGAGATCTGCCCCATTATCTTTAACATATTCAGAAATGGACATGTTTGCAGCAGGGTTACTCGGGGCTGCCCTGAGTGTTCTCACCTCCTCCACGTAGATACTTCTATATTAGTCGTGTTTACACTGACTTCATCTTGGTTTCTGTCATTCCACCGACTGTACTGGACGCCAGGAGTCTCCTGTGGCTGCATCCTCTGACCGCCAAACTGCAGCTGAAATACAAGCGCCATAAATAAAAAATCTAGAAACTGGTTTGTGACTAAATCTTTGCCTCTTTGTTAACTATTTTTCAAAAACCCAAAAATGTGACGGCATTTGTTTGATTGTCCATTTGTTGATTTATAGAGACATTTGTATCTTTAGAGACATTTTGACCTTTTATAGAGATAATGAGACTGATGGAACTTTTATCCTCATTTTAGCTCCATTTTAAATTGTCACAGCAGGTGGGCTGTCTGGTCGCAGCTCCATTCATCCTCTTTGGGGGCTTCCAGAGAAAACCAAGTGCAGCCCCTTAGGGAATGAATAGATCAGAATAGATACTATATTGCAGAGGAGCTCTGTATATAGTGTACAGGTAATACAGTGATCATCAGTGACATTATACACAGGAGCTCTGTATATAGTGTCAGTCAGGGGCACACCTACCATGAGGCGAGTTGAGCAGTCTGCCTCAGGCGGCGGTCCCTCCCTGAAGAGCAGGGGCAGCAGATTCTTATCTCCCGCATCTGCTCCTGTTGCTCTTACTGTATATTGCTGTTCTGTGCACACAGGACCCGTGATGAGGTCACAGGAGGGGAGGAGTCAGGTATCACATGATCAGGGGCCACACTCAGTGTATGCAGGACTCTGCTGTGCTGATTGTCATGGTACTGGATGAGGGGAAGTTTATTTGTGCGGTCAGGAGGGGTTTACAGGTTGGATGTAGCAGAGCCGTGTGTGTACGAGGTGTACGGATCGGAGCCGCATGTGTATGGGGTGTGCAGAGTAGAGCCGTGTGTGTACAAGATGTACAGAGCAGAGCCGTGTGTGTACGAGGTGTGCGGAGCGGAGCCGCGTGTGTACGAGGTGTGTGGAGCGGAGTCGCATGTGTACGAGGTGTACAGAGCGGAGCCGTGTGTGTACGAGGTGTGCGGAGTGGAGCCGCATGTGCACGAGGTGTACGGAGCGGAGCCGTGTGTGTACGAGGTGTGCGGAGCGGAGCCATGTGTGTACGAGGTGTACGGAGTGGAGCCGTGTGTATACAAGGTGTGCGGAGTGGAGCCGCGTGTTCGAGGTGTGCGGAGCCGCGTGTGTATGAGGTGTATGGAGCGGAGCCGTGTGTGTATGAGGTGTGCAGAGAAGAGCCGTGTGTGTACGAGGTGAGTGGAGCCGCGTGTGTACGAGGTGTGCGGAGCCACATGTACGAGGTGTATGGAGCGGAGCCGCGTGTACGAAGTGTGCGGATTGGAGCCGCGAGTGTAACAGGTGTGCGGAGCGGAGCCGTGTGTGTACGAGGTGTGCGGAGCAGAGACGTGTGTGTACGAGGCATACAAAGCGGAACCGTGTGTGTATGAGGTGTGCAGAGCCATGTGTGTATGAGGTGTGTGGAGCCATGCGTGTACGAGGTTGGTGTATGATGGGGAGCATTCATACCTCCCAACCGTCTGAGATACAGCGGGACAGTCACGATTTTGAGAGATAGTCTGCCCCGCTTTCCCGGCCGGGAGCTTACTTTTCCCGTGGACACAGGAGTACATGGCGGAGCTCGCACGTGACGTTCCACCGGAAGTGATGTGCTGGAAGATAACCGGAAATTAGGTAATTTTGGGAGGAGATTGTGACGGAACCATGGAGGTACTTCAGAGAATGCTTCAGAGCCATCACCGTGTCCTCCTCTGAGAGCGCAGACAGCGGGATTGCCTTGGAATCAGGGATGCTGGCCATGTGAGCGGATCATGATATGTCCTGCATCAGGAGGCTCAGGTGGGCATTACAATGGGAGCCGGGCTGCTATAGTATCTTTATAGAATCTTTCTTTCTCTCTCTGTTTCTTTCTCTCTCTCTTTGTTCTTTCTTTCCCTCTCTAATCTTTCTCTCTCTCTGTTTCTTTCTCTCTCTCTGTTCTTTCTTTCCCTCTCTAATCTTTCTTTCTTTCTCTCTCTCTGTTCTTTCTTTCTTTCCCCTTTCTTTCTCTGTTCTTTCTTTCTCTGTTCTTTCTTTCTCTCGCTGCTCTTTCTTTCCCTCTCTAATCTTTCTTTCTTTCTCTCTCTGTTCTTTCTTTCCCCTCTTTCTTTCTTTCTTTCTTTCTTTCTTTCTTTCTTTCTTTCTTTCTTTCTTTCTTTCTTTCTTTCTCTCTCTGTTCTTTCTTTCTGTTTCTTTCACTCTCTCTGTTCTTTCTTTCCCTCTCTAATCTTTCTTTCTTTCTCTCTGTTTGTTTCATTCTCTCTCTGTTCTTTCTTTCCCTCTCTAATCTTTCTTTCTTTCTCTCTCTGTTCTTTCTTTCCCCTTTCTTTCTTTCTTTCTTTCTTTCTTTCTTTCTTTCTTTCTTTCTTTCTTTCTTTCTTTCTTTCTTTCTTTCTCTGTTCTTTCTTTCTTTCTTTCTTTCTCTGTTCTTTCTTTCTCTCTATGTCCTTTCTCTCTCTGTTCTTTCCCTCTCTAATCTTTCTTTCTTTCTCTCTGTTTCTTTCTCTCTCACCCTCTCTAATCTTTCTTTCTCTCTCTCTGTTCTTTCTTTCTTCCCCTCTTTATTTCTTTCCCCTCTTTCTCTCTCTCTGTTCTTTCTTTCTTTCTTTCTTTCTTTCTTTCTTTCTCTGTTTTCTTTCTTTCTCTCTGTTCTTTCTTTCTCTCTCTGTTCTTTCTTTCTCTGTTCTTTCTTTTTTCTCTCTCTGTTCTTTCTTTTTTCTCTCTCTCTGTTCTTTCTTTTTTCTCTCTCTGTTCTTTCTTTCTCTCTCTGTTCTTTCTTTCTCTCTCTGTGCTTTCTTTCTCTCTCTGTGCTTTCTTTCTCTCTCTGTTTTCTTTCTTTCTCTCTCTGTTCTTCCTTTCTCTCTCTCTGTTCTTTCTCTCTCTCTCTATTCTTTCTTTCTGTTTCTCTTCTTTCTTTCTTTCCCATCTTTCTTTCTCTCTCTGTTCTTTCTTTCTTCCCCCTCTTTCTTTCTCTCTCGCTTCTTTCTTTTGCTCTTTGTTCTTTCTTTCTTCCCCCTCTTTCTTTCTCTCTCGCTTCTTTCTTTTGCTCTTTGTTCTTTCTTTCCTCTCTTTCTTTCTTTCTTTCTTTCTCTCTCTGTTGCCTAAAATTTGCCACGGGGAAGAATGGAGCACAGGGGCCAGAATGGAGCACGGAGTTCCTGTGTATAATGTCACCGGTGATCACTGTATTACCTGTACACTGACACTATATACAGAGCTCCTGTGTATAATGTCACCTTTGATCACCGTATTACCTGTGCACTGACACTATATACAGAGCTCCTGTGTATAATGTCACCGGTATCACTGTATTACCTGTGCACTGACACTAAATACAGAGCTCCTGTGTATAATGTCACCAGTGATCACTGTTTTACCTGTGCACTTACACTATATACAGAGCTCCTGTGTATAATGTCAACGGTGATCACTGTATTACCTGTACATTGACACTATATACAGAGCTCCTGTGTATAATGTCACCTGTGATCACCGTATTACCTGTGCACTGACACTATATACAGAGCTCCTGTGTATAATGTCACTGGTGATCACTGTATTACCTGTACACTGACACTAAATACAGAGCTCCTGTGTATAATGTCACCAGTGATCACTGTATTACCTGTGCACTGACACTATACACAGAGCTCCTGTGTATAATGTCACTGGTGATCACTGTATTACCTGTACACTGACACTATAAACAGAGCTCTTGTGTATAATGTCACCAGTGATCACTGTATTACCTCTACACTGACACTATATACAGAGCTCCTGTGTATAATGTCACCGTCTCCACCTTTTATTGGCGCAATCTTGTGACTGCAACTTCTGTCTGTGGGAAGTCAGAAGTAGCAGAAACCCTCTATCAGGCCAAGTTCACACATTTAGTATTTTACCTCAGTATTTGTAGGCCAAAACCAGGAGTTGAACAATCAGAGGAAAATTATAATAGAAACACGTCACCACTTCTGGGTTTTTCACAAACTCCCGATTTGGCCTTACAAATACTGAGGTAAAATACTGACCAAATACTGAACATGTGAATGTGGCTTTAGGCTGGTTTCACACATCCTGATATTTCCGTTACTGGAAAAAACATTAGTGGAGATATCCGTGTCCGTGTGTGTAATACATGTGGCAACTGTGTACCGCATCAGTATCACACAGACGGCTGCCGGGGAAGAAGCGCTACAGTAAGCACTGTTCCCCGACCAGGGGCGCACTTTGCCTCAGGCGGCATTGAGTCCCTGAAGAAATTTAAAGATCGATGTTTCAAATATATTCCTATTTAAAAGTGTATGTATTTTACATGTGTGTCAGGTTAGACTAGTAAAGAGTAAATCAGATTTATTTATACTGATTTTACTATGGGGGGTGGGGGCGCCATTTTGCAGTTTGCCTCAGGTAGCAGAGAGGCTAGGTTCACCCCTGGCCCCATCCTGCTTTCTATCACTTCTCCCAACTAAATACAGCCCCAGCATACAGAACATGATTCCTCTCATTAGTATGTAGCCTTATTCTGCAGTGCATCTCTCTTCTCTGCCCCTCTATATGCAGCCCCATCCTGCAGAACAACACTCCTCTTAGTTATCTGCACACACAAGCACTGTCACTTCCGAGTATGAGCTCTTCGCCCATTCCGGTGAAATCATCCCTCACAGTAACAACTCCATTGTGGCCAGGACTGTGAAGAACGGGATTGCTGGCTGCTGCAACTCAGATGAACAGAGCTGATTACTGCTGGTAGAGGCTCTCTGTGTGTAGGGCAGCTGCAGCAATAATAGTGTTGCTCTTCAAGCACCCTTCCCTGTTATCTGCACCTGGGTCACATGCCTCCTCTGACCTCTCCACCTAGTGTCCGGTGCTGAAATCCCAATATGTTCTTCACCTGGAAGTTCGTTTTACAGTTCGTGAGTTCGGGGAAGAGAGAGATTTTCCAGCACCAAAGCTCAGGTCACCATTGATTTCTATGTGGCTTAGGTTCAAGTTTGGGTACACTTCTGGTGCTTAAACCGAACTTGGGACAAAAGTTCGGACAAACCCGGCAACCCGAACATCCATGAGTCCGTTCATCCCTACCCACCAACTCTAATTACATCCCTGCCATTTCACCACACTGGCCTTTTGTAAAAAAAAAAAATCTATGTATATACAGTATATACACAGTATATTGTGAGTCAGGCTTAGGATTGGCATGAAAAAAGGCATTAGTAGTTTAGACAACAGCGAGCCATGTAATGTTGATAACCAGCTTTAATCTACCCCCTCCATGTCTTTATTGACCTTGTGCACTGGGCACATTCATGGTCAACAGAAAAGGATCTTCCCCAAACGGGTATGTCTTGGGCTGAAGAATTAGGATTTCCCATCACTAGAACTAAGGGGCCAAGGCCGACCCTGAAAAAAACCCACCATAGTATCCTGCCTAATCCACCAAATTGTACACAATGCAGTCAAGCGGGTAACATTCTCTTGACATTCACCAAACCCAAACTCCTCCATCAGATGCCGGATAGAGAAGTTTGATCCGTCACTGCACAGAACAAGTAATGGCCGGAGCAGAGCCTCCCTCCCCTCAAGA
>VIAB01005570.1:42045-54800 GCA_009801035.1 Oophaga pumilio | reverse complement strand
GTATCGTATCGCTCAACACTAGTTGCAAGTCAAATTTATGTATGGGATCGCCAAGATGATTGTCTTTAAAATGGTGGTAGTCTCACGTTCGAAACAGTAGTGGATGGTGAGATATGGCGCCTGAAAGTCAAAAGTTCAAAACATTGTTACCCTTTTGCTCGTCAATCTACGTTACATGGTGGTTAGTCTTCATCAATATTATGCCCATAACATCGCGGAATGCATTGCTTTTGCATTCGCCACTGTTCACTGTCTTGCCTGCTCTAGACTGAAACTCCACATCACTGCCATGACTGTCTGGAGTTTGACAGGCAGGAGAGTAGGGGCAGAGATATAAAGGTCCATCCCCATTTCCTGTAGTCGTCTCTGTGCCTCTGCTGCTAGAGATGGATTACGCTTGACAGCAGGAGAGTAAGATAGAAGAGAGACATTTAGCTATGGAGCTTTGAAGGGATTTTTCAGGAGTAAAATAACAACATTTTTAAGTAAAGCGATTTGCGTAATGTATATTTATCACATTAACTATCAAATGAAGTCAAATGTTGTCTGAACCAATAGTGACCCTTTAACCCTGCTTCACTTTTTATGCTAGATTTTAAATATGTCACTTGTCTCACTTGTCCCGGAACTTGTCCACGTTTGTTTTTTTAAGTCATTTATAGAATTTTTTAAATTTTTTTTTTAAAACCCTTATTCTGTATACTCTACATATTTATGTTGTATGTGGAGCGAAATCAACCTAAACTGCCACTTCGAAGTCCAAAATATTAGAAAATAAACATCTCTATAGAACTTTTTCTTTAGTACAAAATTTTAAAAACACAGTGAAGCGTAGGCATGCTTCGGACAACTACAGCCAATATTCATTTTATTGGGGAAAAACGGGACAGTTGATAGTCTAATTCAGTAAATATTAAAGAAGTTTTCCCATCAACAAAGTAAATTTTAATTAATAGATCTTGGAATAAAAATAAGTTCCACTATTGGATGTGTTAAATGAAAATGTTGTTGTGCTTAGATAATCTTTTAAATGTGCCCTGCTGTGTACTGTGCAATGGCTGGGCAGAGGAGGAAGCAAAAGAGGGTATACAGACAGGACAGCAGGGGATTGCATTTGATTCTTTTTGTGGCAAAACATTTCACTGCCCGTTTTTAAGCAATGTCTTACCAAAAAAAAGAATCAGCTGCAATCCTGTGCTGTCCTGTCTGTATACTCTCTTTTGCTTCCCCCTTGCCCAAAAGCTGTGGTATGATCAGACCATGTTCCTGAATGGTAAGACACAGCCATTACACAGTGCACAGCAGGGGCACATTTATAACATTAGCTCAGCACAGGAACATTTTTTTTAAACACATCCAATTGGTGAAATTATTATTATTTCAAGATCAATTGCTTAAAATGTTGATTAAAATTATCTTTGTTCTTGAGAAAACTCCTTTAAGGAGTTTATCCTATATGCTACCTTTCATAGTTTTCTTCGCACTTGTGACATATTTTAAAAGTCAAACTTTTCTTTTTT
The DNA here is from genome assembly GCA_009801035.1 of Oophaga pumilio. Classification (NCBI taxonomy): domain Eukaryota; kingdom Metazoa; phylum Chordata; class Amphibia; order Anura; family Dendrobatidae; genus Oophaga; species Oophaga pumilio. Next base: position 53,280 of record VIAB01005570.1, on the reverse strand, counting down.
CTATTTTTACAGGCCTCGCAGGTGAGGTAAATGACCAAGTTCAGGAAGATAAAATGACTTGCCTAAGGTTATAAAGAGTTAATGTTAGGTATTATATTGCAGTCTCCCACATACAGTGATAGAGTTGAAACCACAAGGACATTCTTCATCTAAATGACAGTCCCTTGTGTAAGGCAGGGCTTATGTATAATGTGTACAGTGTATGACCTGAAAAAAAGAGTCATTTTAAAGTGTTAGGTTACCTTGTTTGGTATTTACAGGGATCATAAAAAGCATAAATCGCTGTATCTGTGATCTGCCATTGGAGCATTCACATCAGTTCATATCAGTCTTGAATTTAAAGGGAATCTGGTAGTAAGATCAACCCTCCTAAGCCGTCTAAATGGGCATGAAGGTCTAAGGAAGCTGTATAAAATGATACTGAAGAAAAAAGGTGCTCCAGCGTAGAAAAATATAAAACTTTGTCTTTAATAGAAAAAATTGATAAAAACACGCACAATACGGGAAACATATAAATCCCGGAGAGCTACCAATCGACGCGTTTCAACACTCTGGTTTTAATCATGATAAAGCTTATACTTTTCTCCCGTGACGGTGCCGTTGCCGTGGTGTCAGCACTCGCTGTCCCCAGGGCTCTCATGCGGTGTTGTGACATCCAACAAAATTCCTAAAATTCACCACAAGCTTGATTAGCTCTTTATAGTCAAGGGTAATGAAAGGGTTAACCAAATTTCCTTGTGGTCTAAAAAGCGAAGGGTTTATGTTATATTCGAAGGGTTGCTAATGAGGGTCTTGAAAAAAGCAGGAATGTGTTATCCAACAAGTCAAACCTTAAACCTCGCCAGTGGCGTTGGCGATCAATACAGTAGCAGCATGGTTTAATGCATTTTTAGTCCTTAGAATCTAAGGATGAAACGCGTCGGGAGACGCATGAACTTCTAAGGGCAACCGTATCCCCCCATCCCTGGGCTAATTTCATGGTGGTAACTATACTCGAGCATATCGCCTGGATGGTGGTGAGATTGTTACATATCACATGTTCTTGGTCTATGTGTTAAAGGGAATCTGTCACCCCATTTTGGCTATATCAGATAAAGATATGCCTGAATAGTGCGTCCCATAAGTAACCTATCGGTATCTATCATATAACCTGACACCCCCGTTTTCATGCTAAAATACCTTTGTAAAGTTCGGTTTTCTGTATGCTAATCTGGGCGGTCCGATCTGGAGGGCGGTGTATTTTTCTCCCCACCCACGCTCCTCGGCTTCTCTCGCGTAGGTCCGTCTGTGCATAGCACAGACGGCGTAGTGTTCCCGAGACTGCACGTTATAAAATCCCCTCACGCCTGCGCAGTGTGCTTTGCCCAACAGGGGGCAAAGCATAAAATCATTACAAAGCATGCACAACTATTTTCGGTCACTTTCCTTGCCCCGGAAATGACTGCTTGCGTTGGACAACTTCCGGGGCAAGGAAAGAGTTGCGTATGCGCTGTAATGATTTTATGCTTTGCCCACTGTTGGGCAAAGCACACTGCGCGGGCGCGAGGGGATTTTAAAATGCGCAATCACTGGAACACTACGCCGTCTGTGCTATGCCCGGACCGCCCGGATTTACATACCGAAATCCGAACTTTACAAAGGTATTTTGGCATGAAAACGGGGGTGTCAGGATATATGATAGATACCGATAGGTTACTTATGGGACGCACTATTCAGTCATATCTTTATCTGATATAGCCAAAATGGGGGTACAGATTCCCTTTAAATTGTTTGATTATGTATAAATAGTTTCCAGTGCTAATCCCACACAGGTGACGAGGTGACTGGATTCCCTTTGGTGGGCACTGGTTATATATAGTGCATATATTTATTATCTGGGTTGCCCTTTACTGCTGTGCAGTTATTCCACATACCTCTGGTTGTGCATATTTGTGCTCTTTATGTGACATCATGAGTGTCTATTTGGGGGATATTTGGCAGATGTTAATGACTCTGGACGATAGTTCATCTGCAACAGTGGTTCAATGAAATCCCCCAACTTAATTATACTGTGCACTGTTTAGGACAGGACTGTATATTATTTCTTTTTTGCAGGCTGGATACAGATTGTTTATCAGAAGGACAATATTGTGCATTCCTTTCTTTACCAGTCCTATGTTTACAACATACAGTACTGCACACTATCACTTTAATTTTTGTAGGCTGGAAACAGATTGTTCTATAGCAGAATGATATTGTGCAACTCTTTCGGTACCAGTCTTATGTTTACAACATCTTTAGAGGTATTGTTCTCTTACCCGGTATTTATAGGTCTGTGAGCCTTGGGTAATTTTAACTATTTCGTCATAGGTCTTTTGTGTGGTTTAAGGGTTCACCCAGCACGGGGTGTTTCTGTTGTGTTTTGTATTTTGTGTGTCCTTTTAAGTATTTCATTAAAGGCTATATTTTATCCATTTGCTTTGCTAATGAGTCTCCTATGTGTTGAGGGATTCCTAGGAGATGGAAGCTTTGAGCAACTGCCCAGTTCCTCACCCCCTACCATTACTTCTGACCCAGAATAGGCCAAAACAGTAAAATAGCCTTGATACTTTAATTTTTGAGAGATAATATACAAGTTGGTACTTGCGCACTATGCACTTTGGGGGGGGAGTATAGGTGCAGGAATTTTGAGTTTTCTTGTAAAAATTCCTTTTTTAATACCGGCATTTTCATAATAATATCGAAGTTCACCATAAACTGACATTGATGAGACTTGTGCCAGGATCTTTGGAAAACAAGAGCTTCAGCGCCGATCATGATCTCAAGAGCCTCTCACAGTTTGTATACTTGCGGAGTCTCCCCTTATTTACCTGCCACTCTAGACTTTTACAGTATTATTGATTTAATGTCAGGACTGAATACATTTTGCCAACCAACCTTAATCTATCGAATATTTGCCTCTGTGAAACGAAAGGGATATTGATTTGTATGCTGGGAGCAAAGTTGCCACTGTTTACTAAAAAATCATTTCAAAGACTTGTGGTTCTATGCATTGACAGGCTCTACTGGATACAACAACAGTTGCAAATGGCATTGAACAGGGAAGGCCTGGCAGCGAGATGGAAAGGTATTGATCAGTTAGGTTGGTTTCAGTCAGGGTGAAGGGATGTGTCATTAACTCTTACGAGGATACCCAAACTCTTGGGAGTAATGGCTCAACGACACTAATAAAGAATAATCTGGTTATAACATTACTGTAATATCTTCACTGTAGCGGCGGCAATGATTAGAGGGATGTCAAATAATTACATGGTATTCTTTTTTGCACTTTTGTTTGAAAAAAAAAAACCTGTTATGCTAAGTGAATTGATTAAATGTATTAAGAACTAATGTTGTTTAGCTAAAAATAACTGGAAACAAAAAAAGCATTAAAAAATAGAAAAAAACAAACAAACAGGTGAATATACGAACAAAATAGTCTTTAAAAAAGATGTAAATTAAAAGAAAAATTTTGAGCAAATTACAAATAGGTTGAAAAGACCAAAAACTAGACAAAAGTAAGACTGAAAAATCAGTTATCTCTCCTGACTCCCCCATACATGAGTGTTTTCCTGGACAATTAAGTGTTTTCAATGGGAAAAGAGGAGATGGCTGCTGCCAAACAACTCCGGCAACAGCTTACCTCTCCTGAAAAGAAAAGGATCGCCTGTTGAAATTTCAACTGCTAATCATTTTCTCTTACAACAATATCTGTGGAGAAGATGTAAGAGGCCCCCATATAGCTGAGATGGTTAGCTTGATCTGCCAAAATCTACGGGTTTGGCCAACTTTCATCCAAGTTGTATGAGTTCTTTATCAGCTTACTGTCTAGTATCCACACCACGGGCACTGGTATGCTGACATTGCTGTTAGCGACCACTTCAGTGCACCTCTGATTTAGATTGTAACTTGTTGACACTGCTATTTGTCCACAGTACAGTTGTAGAATGTTGTAGATATTCAGTTTCCTACTCAAGACCTGTATCTGAATTTCCTAGCCAAGGAAGAGTGGCTTTTTGGCATCCTCCTCAAGCACCCAGGGAACTTGCCTCATCATACCCTGAATCAGCCCAATGCTTCTGTATATGAAATCCTAGGGGGATAAGTGTTTGATTTTTGTTAACGTAGCCCCTCAACTATCCATTTCCCTGTCCCTATTCTCTGTATACGATACACTTGTCAGGGGACAGAATAGGGCTTCATCTTCACGTTAGCTATCTGCCAAACCCTGGAACCTGTTAACTCTTCCTAAAATAATTTTGTGCAGGCTTCTTTTCAGGTGACACAATTTCCCATTGTCTACAAGAAATAGGGATGTAGGTCATTATGGATCCATCTTGTTCATGGGCCCCATGGCAACTACTAAATTTGCTCATACTATCCAACTCTCTCAGAGCATCGAGAGGCTCCCTAAAAAAAGAGAGACTATCCAAACCCGAATTGACAAGTCTCCCTTGCACCAGTGAATCCATCCAAAATATTTAGAAAAGAAGAGCTTCCAGAAGGGTTTACTAAACAAAATGCTGAAATGCTTCATCTTTAGATAGAGTCCTAGCATTCAAACAGGCATTACAGGGTCATCAAAGAGTCACGAAGGGGGCATGAAGGAAATGCATAACGGATGCACCTAAACCCCATTCCCTTTATCCTCTCCCATCTATCATTGAACTTGATGGACATCTGTCTTTTTTCAAAGAGTATATAGGCTGTGACATTAAAGGTCATGTTTATAGGAAAAATTGTCTCCTCTGCAATTTGTGCTCCATTGTCAATAACCCTCAGGAGGTCTTCTGTAAAGGTTGGCAATATGAACTTTGCAACTCTTACCTTGGGGGGAATGAGAGCTCGACTGTGACGATGATGAGAGTGCCACGTCCCTGAGGAAGTAGAGAGAATGAACATTTTTATGCAAATAGGTACAGTTTTAAAGGCCAGGGAAACTGACCTGAAACAAGAAGTTTCCAAAAACTACGGTAATTGCACTCAAATGTACACAAACATACATTTGAGGACATGTAAAACCAATTCCAACAATTTTGTAATTGTCACACTAATCCCAGCCTCCAGCAAGGTGCGTTAATGGCCCTGACGACAATGCCTACGTTTTTTCTAAAAAGCTCTGTACTGCTATGATCATATTCATTCTATTTCATAAATAAATAAGCTGGAGTGAATTAATATTAAAGTAATCAAATTTGTTTAGAATTTACCAAAATGTATATATTCTAGACGAGAATGAGAGTTTCCGAGAATTCAATTTGTGTGAAAGCTGTAAAATGGAGGCTAGCCAAGAAGGGGTTGAAAAGCATAAAAAAATAATAGTCATCTAACCTCTCTTCTGTCCATGCCATTGCAGCTCCCCACCAGTTCTCTACCAGTTTCCTAGAACCCCCGCTCTGCTCTGGTCCACCTTCCAATCCACCTTCTAACATCGGCAAAGCCTTAATGTACATTCTGACAGATGACATCATGTCCTCACGTGAGGGGATAATACAGGCTCTGACATGTCATCAGAAAGTTTCTAAAACTTGTTGGCACCAGAGTGGGGTCTAGGAAGCCAGCAAAAGACCAAAGATCTAAGGGGCTTTACAATTTGAGGTCAGAAGAAATTAAAGCATAAGAAAGAGCTTTTGTATGACAATCTAGGCTTGTTTGATTAACATTGTTCATATTGAATTTTCCTGCCAAATTTGAGCAAATTGCCAAATTCAAACTTTGTCAGATTCACTATTCTCTACAAATAAAGTAATATGGGAAACCTCCATTGTGCTACCACATTTTGATGTCTTTGTTCTCCATTTATAGCGCTGAACCAGTCTATGCAATAATAGCTCTACATGGACTGAGGGCCAATCCAAATTTTCTTCCATAAAAGATTATCACGTTTGCTGAAGGAGGAGACATTTAGTTAATGAGGAATGAATTCACAACAGCTAAACATGTTGTAATCCAGCTGAGATGAGCTGCAAAGTACATTGTCCTCGGGGGGAAAAGAGAGAAATTTGAGCTTGGACAGTGTCCAAATGCCCCTATGTACGGGAACACCTGAATTCTGCAAGGAAATACCTCTGTCTATCAAGACGCTTTTTTAGAAAAAGACACCTGTTTGCATGGGTGTTACCTGCACTTCCTCTACCCGCTTGCAGGCTTTGAGACACCTTTTGTCTGTGAACATGCAAGGATTTCAGGGCAGGCAGGAATAGTCAAAGTAACTTCCCTTGACATTATATTATCAAATGGAAACTTGTAACTTTGCCATGAGAAAATCACACATTGGCAAGCGAGCATGAATAATCAAAAGCTGGAAATGAAATGAAACTGAAAGCATTGGTAATGGGATTCAGATAAATCTTCTTACATGGTGGGTGAGAAAGACGTCTGCAAAAATTAATAGGAATGGAATGGTATGTGAGCCGTCACTTTCTCTATCTAGGCTGCACTTGTATTTATTGTACAGGGGGAAGGGAATTAAAGATGTTCTCCACTACTTGGACAACTTCTTATACCTCTTGCTTGGCCCAGATAATAATAATAAAACATACTCACCTCCCTTGCCGGCGCCGTTCCCACGGTGTCAGAACTCGCTCTCCCCGGGAATCTTGTGCAGTGTTGTGACACCTGACGCCGGCACCCAATCAGCACCGGCATCACATTCTCCTCCTTCGGACAAATCGGGCATGAAGAGGAAGCCAGGGATCAACTACAGTCCGGACTTCCTCTTCATGTCCAATTTGTCCAAAGGCGAGGACAGTAACGCCAGTGCAGGTGGGTATATACACATGTTGCAGATTTGTTGGGGATCCGCAGCGGATTTTCTTCACGGAATTGCAGCAGATCCGCAAGTGTTTGACCAATCAATGTTATTAAATGGGAAAAAAAAATAGCTGTGCACATGCTGCGGAAAATTCCGCACTGATTCCACAGCGGTTTATTTTCCTCAGCATGTCAGTTATTTTTGCCGATCTGCTGCGTTCCTACACCCTTAGAATTGATGAAATCCGCAGGGCAAAAAAAGCATGCCAATCCGCATAAAATTCACAAAAAATCTGCATAAAAACGCTTACAAAATGTGTGGATTTGGTCATGCGTTTTCCTCCAAGAGCGGCAGAATCCACTCAGGAAATTCCAGAGCCCAATCCGCAACGTGTGCACATGCCCTAAAGCTCTGTTTTTGGCTACCATTGAGGGCATAAACCAGGGATGCTCCTGCTTCTTCTGTATGAAATAAAGTGTTCTGCACTTTACTGTGCAGCAGATAATAAGCTGCATTGAAGCTTACAAGATTCAATCTATGCCAATTTTCAGGCATTTTTGATCTACATGTCAAATTTTATCATCAGTGTGGCATCAATTTTATTTTAAAACAAAAAGTGTAAGCTCCTCCTAACCCCTTAAATAGTATGAAATGGGCAGAGCTAGGGCGACACATGGATAACACATCCATTTTTTTCGGAGACCCAGTGATTAAAATGGGTGAATTTGATCTGTGAACTGGATAAAGATCGAATGTGTCTCGTTTTCTTTTTTTTACAGACACTTGGTTCTAAATCATTATTGCTTTGTGCCTGTTTTTTGCCTAGTTTTTGTTGTTTTGCTCCTTTTTTTTCTTGTTGCACCATTTTCATCTTTCCTCTCGCTTCGTTTTTATTTTTTTTAGTTTGTCACCATGAGCAGAATTTAGGGTCTCCCGGCATTTTCACCTGATTTCATCAACTTTTCAAAATTTGCCACAAATGTATGCCATTCCCAATACCCCCCAGACCCAAAATCCTGGAGTAATTTTATGCATAACAGTAATTTTTGAGTAATTCTTGCATCTTTCTGAAAAACATACAACTTTTTCTCTAAAAACATGCAAAATTGTTTAACTTTTAACTTTGCTACTTTGCGCAAAAATCTGGGACTGTGTGCACCATTTTGATGAATTTGGCACAAATTAAAAACTTCAGCAAAGACCACAAACTAAACAAAGAAACGTGAATTAAAAAAGGCCCGCAAATGATGAATTGGGCCCATGGTCCGCAAAACTCTGTCAACAGTCTTATAGACAGCCCCCCGAGGAAGCCCACACGAAACGCGCGTCGGGGTTGCACTGAACATCACATCGCGCAGGCAACTCTATGGGTAAGCTAGTTTTCCACTTGAATACTTATATCTAGATTATGACCTGCACTTTACTCTGCAATATGCACAATGCTATAAAATAGGGTGTGTGAAGTACCTATTATCTTGACAGGGGCATGTGTGCAATAGACCATTTAGGTCAGAGCAGGTCATTTCTTTTTTATACATTATTGGGCAATTGCTGCTATACATTGTTTGCACTAAGCACTTTATGTTGCTATCAAATTTTGGAAATATAGCTTCCCCTGATCCTGTTCATCCATTGTGACTTGATTTTGTCCTTCACACCTGAGCCTTTTCTGTCTGTTTGACTTGTATCGTACATATATATTATTTGTCATATTTTTTATGCCTTACAATTTAATAATCTTATTTTAATATCATTTTCTGGACTACAACCTCGTGTTTTTTTGTAGGATACATACTGTGTAAAACAAGCGTCTAAATGAGACCTTACCACGTGAACACACCTCTGGAAATAAGTGAATCATGTTTAGACCTAAAACAAGCATCTAAATGAGACCTTACCACGTGAACACACATCTGGAAATAAGTGAATCATGTTTAGACCTAAAACAAGCATCTAAATGAGACCTTACCACGTGAACACAGCTCTGGAAATAAGTGAATAATTTTTAGGCCTAATACAAACGTCTAAATGAGACCATACCACGTGAACACACCTCTGGAAATAAGTGAATCATGTTTAGACCTAAAACAAGCATCTAAATGAGACCTTACCACGTGAACACATCTCTGGAAATAAGTGAATAAATTTTAGGCCTAAAACAAACGTCTAAATGAGACCATAACACGTGAACACACCTCTGGAAATAAGTGAATCATGTTTAGACCTAAAACAAGCATCTAAATGAGACCTTACCACGTGAACACACCTCTGGAAATAAGTGAATAAATTTTAGGCCTAAAACAAACATCTAAATGAGACTTTACCATGTGAATACACCTCTGGAAATAAGTGAATAATTTTTAGGCCTCAAACAAACATCTAAATGAGACCTTACCACGTGAACACACCTCTGGAAATAAAGTGAATAATTTTTAGACCTTCTAGATTATTGGATGCCTAATTTAACAAATTTTGCTCTATATAACAAAGATTGTAACTGCTTATAATTACTGGAAATCACAGAAGAACATCAGCAGAGAATTGTGAATCTGTAGACATGGGTCCAACACGGTTATCCTGTTTGGCATAGTTTTACTGTGAATTAGCACTTTTAATATTTCATGGCAGTGACATATCACTCTGTCTCTGTAGTGACATTAGCTCCCATGAATAATCATGAAATAAAAAGAGATAATTAATATTTAACTTTGCCAGAGGGAAGTACTTACCGAGAACCATCTTTTTGTGTGCAGCAGCTGATATTTGTCAGCTGCAGGGCAGTCATAATTAGATGCACCAGGCAGTGGTGACAAGGAGTTGAAAAGCAGCTTGTCAGCTCTGAAGTGACCTACAGCATATGATTAAATATAGAATGAGGTGCTCTGCAGCCACAGGTGTGTTCTTCATTTTTTTCATACCTGCCCTGTCTTTTATTCCAGAAATGTCCCATGATGTATAGGGAGGTGCACACTGAACTTCCCGCCCTTATCATGACATCTCGGAGCCTCGCTCACAAAGCACATTATCACTGGACGCTCTGCAGAGCTGAATTTGTCTATCATATTCCGAAACATACTCTTTATTCTTTGATTTCATGATGATGAGGATAGTTACTGTGCCTTATATGCAGAACAATATCAGTTTTGGTGATCAGCTTTACTACAGGCACCTGGAGAGTTTTCTAGGCATGCTCTGTGATCTGTGCAGAGGTCATTGTGCAGGGAGGTGAAGGAGATACGCTGTCACTGTGATCGCGGTAGTATATCTTGTGTTATTTATATTTATCCATCTTTATAATGAAGATGTTACCTTTCAATATAATCCCAGTTCTTTATATACTAATTGCATTATTTTTTTCCATAGGTTAATAGAACACATGAAAATTAGCAACCTTGTAATTAGTGAAGGGCTGACCCATGGATGTCCATCTGGTTTGGTCGAACATTTAAAAAAAGTTTGGTTCGAGCACCAGAACAGTACCCAAACTCGAATCCAAACACAGGCACCATTCAAATGAATTGGGGGCACAAACATCCGAAGTTTTCCCAAGCTGTCAACTGTGTGACAGTGCGAGAAATACCGGCTTTGAAGGGTGGTAAGTCAGTTACCGCCGGTCAGAGCACTGCTGTTCCCATTCTGTCACACAGATGACAGCGTGTGAGCCAGCAGCTCGGGCAAGTGGAAGAAAGGTTACTGACGGTCACAGGCATCAGCTGATGAGAGTGCTACTCATCATCATAGGCATGGTGTCGCTGATGGCAATGGTAACCTAGTTACTGCCGATCAGAGTCGGTCTTTCTCACACTCTCACACAGTTGCCAGCATGGGAAATGTTGGATGTTCAGGCTGGCAAACCCAAACAGTTACACAGACTTCAGGGAGAAGTCCGTGTTTGGGGTCCGTGCTTGTACACTTGATGTTTAGTATGGACCCATAAACTTTACAGTTATAAATAATCCTTATTTGTAATATATCTTATGCAGTGCACCGGTAGCACCATTACGCAGTGATGAGGCAGTGATCCACAAAGTTCAAACACAAAGTCTCTTTAATGTGTTATTTCAAAGCATTAAAGTCCAATTCACACAAGTGCATAACAACTCAGTGTCCACTTCACACACGTGCATATAATATTAGTGTCTATTTCCAACCTAGTTCATAGCACTACATACTACACGGCTTTAGATTGCAGTCCCTAAACACGCTGGACCTCCCTTTGGTCCAGTTACTGTGGGCGATCGCAGCCGTATCAAAGTCTCTTTACTCATACAGCCGTACACAGTCCTCGATATCCAGCAGATCGCAGCCGGGCACCATATCCTCCTGTTTGCAGCCGTTAAACACGCTAGTCTTTCCTTCGGGCACAGGACATCCACCTTAGAGACCAGTCACCGTGGACGGCAGCACCGCTGTGTATGCTGCAGGCAGGGCCGGCTCCAGGTTTTTATGGGCCCCGGGCAAAA
>VIAB01005570.1:19531-34423 GCA_009801035.1 Oophaga pumilio | reverse complement strand
TATAGGCAACGTGAGGTATTTACAAAATTCATTAGGGGCCCCGGAGAGATACATTAGGGGGTTAATTTAAAGTAGTGGACAACCCCTTTAAGATCAAAGGACTAGGAATTGAAATTCAACATTAATGATCCTTCATGTCCCTTACATCATCTTTTTGTGGTAGAGATCGGAAGACACCACGTACAGAAGACAAATGTGATCCTCTGCCACATTAATCAGTTCAGGACTTTAATTAAAATGAAAACAGTCTATACTCAGTTCCTGACAAAACCTAAGATAAAAACAAAATGAGCAAAATAAACAGCAATAGTGCAGTAAAATTAGATAAGGTACTCATTTAACATAATTTTCATTAAAAAAAAAAGTAAAAGCCATCTCACCATGTCAAGGTGGCCCTATTCGGGAAGGTCCTAAATTCTACTATTAATACCTTAATATATGTAAGGTATTCACGTAGCAAATAGCATCGCAAAGCTATATGCTGGCTAACAGTCACATTTCCAGAGGCAATGAGTTGTGATGAAGTTCCATATGTAGGATCAAAATGCTAACAACTATAAGGATTGCCAATTAAACTTATTTTCAGTCACTGCAACTTTCTGAGTGCCGAGGTTTTCTATTGGATTAGAAAAATAAGAAGTAATGAAGGGAGGAAGGAAGGGAGGAAGGGTGAGAAGGAGGAAGAATGGAATTGAGGAAGGAGGGAAATAAGGGAACGAGGAAGGAAGTGAGAAAGGAAGGAAGAAAGTGAGGGAGGGAGGAAGGAAGGGAAAGAGAAAGGATGGTGGTGAAGGAAGCAAGGAAATGAGGAAGGAAGGAAGCAAGAGAGGGAAGGAGGAAGGAAGGATAGATGTAAGGAAGAATGGGAAGGGTGGGAAGGAGGAAGGATTGAAGAGAGGAAGTGAAGGAGGAAGAAAGTGAGAAAGGAAGAGAGTGAGGAAGGAAGGAAGGAAGAAGAGGGGAGAATGGAAGGGAGGGAAGTAGGAAGGGAGGAAAGGAGAAAGGGAGGGGGGAGAATAGAAGAAGGAAGGAAGACAGAAAGGGTAGAAGAAAGGGAGGAAGAAAGACAAGGAGGAAGGAGATAGAAATGAAGGAAGAAAGGAAAAATGAGAGAAGAAAGTTAAAATTTGATTATCTTGTACTTTATTAATATGGAAATCAGAAATTTAAGAAATCAATACAGAAATTACATTAAAATTCAGGATAATAGTATATATACCTTTAAAAGATCAGTAATTAATTTTTGTGTTACATAATGTACATACTGTACATATAATTAGTCCATATTATGTCCGTAGATCACGTCAGCATTCACGCAGCTGAGGGATAGTTCAGCGTTCTGTGCCCGTTCTACAGGTGATTTCCCTGAAGCTTCTCTATCGCTTACAAAAGAAGTTGGAAAAAAAAATGCAAAACTGCCGATGGGGACAACTGACAATAGTTCCACCTGAAACCATACACCTGCTGTGAAGGCTCCTGACATGACAGATTATTCTAATCTGAAGGGATAAACTTTGCTCCAACCAGAAAAATTATCTTTTCACATTCTTCTGACATATAAATGAGATATAAATAAGACAGTGACACAAAAATGCAGCTCCATCATCTTTATCATGGAGATTAGAAATTGTCAACGATGCTTTACCTTCCAAGTAACAGAGTTGTTTTTCGGATTGTTTTTGTGCTTTTTTTTCTCCTTTTTCGATTTGTTTGTATTTTTTTTATTGCACTATATGAGGTTGTGACATTGCATTCTGGTTAAACCTCTCCTGCCAAGGCCTATTTTATTCTTTTGCACTTTCGTTTTTTCCTCCCCTTCTCCCAAGAGCAATAACTTTATTATTTTTTCATTGGTATAGATGTTTTGAAGGCTTGGTTTTTTTGCAAGATGAATTGTAGTTTTGAATGACACCATTAATTTTACCATACTATGTGCTGCAAAACAGAATTTAAAAAAAAGTCCAGATGCGGTGAAAAAGTGAAAATAGCGCAATTCTCCTTTTTTTGTTTTTTTTGTTTAGGTTTTACAGTGTGGCCTGACAAAAAGATTCTCCAGGTGTGTACCATTGATGATAAACAAACTTGTGTAGTTTTATTTTTTATTTAAAGGTGTTGTGCTAAATTTGGAAGTTATCACATATCCAATCTCCTCCTGAATAGTGATGAGCGAATTTGTTCGTAAAACGATCACCGAGCATAAATTCGCCAAGAATATGGCACATTCGTTTTCGTGATCAGAAACACAAGCAAAAATTTATAAAATCGTGAAAAATCGTTAATATTTGGTAAAAAGTGTGGGAAAATATTTGCGTTGCCACAAAAGTATTTTCAGCACTTTAGCAACGATAATGGTGGTGATGAGCGTTTGGCACGTGTTTGATGAGGGGAGGGGGTTTGCAAAGCTCAGAGGCGCGGCGTTCTTGTAAACAGTCATGTTTTTTTCGTAACTTTACGTGTGCACATTCTGGCTAGCCAATCAGGGCGCAGGAAATACGCAATGTCCTGACACTACGGCTTAAGTCATTGGCTGCTGAAATCACATGTCCCTCTCCATATAAAGAGCGGACATCATGTTTTAGCGCCATTTTGACGCTGTAACAGCGCAGAGAGGTTGCTCCTGATGCTGGCACTGTTAGCAGCAAGATTTTAGCTAGTTAGCTAGGCAGTGGTTTATCAGATAGTGCAGCTAGCTAGTGTCCAGTGTGGTTGTTAAATTTACCTTCCAGCGTTTTTTTTTTTTTTGGCCATTACTGAGGTCCATAGCCAAAGCCAGCAGGGCACATGTCCTACAAGTGTGTATTGTTCTCCATACACGAGTATAGCATTCTAAATATTATTTTTTCACTAGCTAAATCTGAAAGAGCCTACTGTATCCCACCTTGTCATTTAGTGCCGTGGTGCTAAGAAACTGTCTGCAGACCTAACGCGCATTAAAAAAAAATTATAATTCTTCAGTTGCAAAAAGTTAGACAGCCCGATGTATCACACTTTGTCATTTTGTTGGGTGGAAATTAAGCTGTCTGCAGATCTCACACACATAACCCAAATTTTTTTTTCTGTTACTAAACATCATACAGTAGGAGACCTGAGTTTTAAGTTGTTTGCAGCATGTAGTGTGTTATAGAGTCCTGATTAAGAGGCCACCAAAAAATTCTTCTGTCCCTAGTGGCATACAGTAGGGGACATCTCACATTCGAATAGGTTGTAGCATCTAGTGTGTTATAGAGGCCTCATCCAGAGGCCACAAAAAAATTCTTGTATTCCTAGTGTCATACAGTACAGGACCTGACAACCTGACTTTCAAATAGTTTGTAGCATCTAGTGTGTTATTGAGACCTGATTCAGAAGCCACCAAAAAATCTTCTGTTCTTAGTGTCATACAGTAGGTAACCTGACTTTCAAATATTTTGTAGCATCTAATATGCAAATTGCCTTTATTTTGTAGCATCTAGTGTGTTAAAGAGGTCTGATCCAGAGACCACCAAAAAATTATTCTGTTCCTAGTGTCTTACAGTAAGGGACCTGAATTTCAAATATTTTGTAGCATCTAGTGTGTTATAGAGGTTTAATACAGAGGCCACAAAAAAATCTTCTGCTTCTAGTGTCATACAATAGGGGATATCTCACATTCAAATAGCTTGTAGCATCTAGTGTGTAATAGAGCCAGAGCCAGAGGCCACCAAAAATTCTTCTGTTCCTAACGTCATACAGTAGAGGACATCTGACTTTCAAATTGTTGGAAGAATATCTTCTTTCTCATACAGGCCTCATCCACACTCAAACAATTCTTTTTTCTGTGGCTAACACGATACAGCACGCCATATTTCACTTTGGAATTTACTGCGGCTGAAAATCAGCTGTTTGCAAAGGTGGTGCAGAGTTTAAAATGTAATTTAATTTTTTGTTGCTAATACTGTGCTCCTACCACACTATCTGAGCAACATGCCTGGGAAAAAGCGAGGCAGTGGTGGGAGGAAAAATTAGGCTTGGTGTTCAAGGTGTACATGGGATAGGTGGTAATGTTTGTGAAAGCCCTAGTGAACCAACAACATCACATCCTATGCAAAGACATCTGATAACTTCTGTTACTGGACGGGCTACTCCACTACCTTTCTTTGGCAGACGCACAGTGGTACGCCTTGTTAATGAGGCCCAGAAAGAGCATGTGCTCGAGTGGATGGCAAGTGCAGCTTCAAGTGACCTCTCCTCTTTCTCCATCTTAACATTACACCCAGTACAGTCCACAGAGGTGGCACCCAAATTCCCCTTGCTTCCCCCCGCGTCCCAACTCTCTAAACTTACAACTGACTGTACGGAACCACAGATGGGTGAGTCTGAAGATCTGTTCACACATTCTATGCCATGGTCATCAAAGTGTGCTCAAGAGCTTCACAGAGTCAAGAGGAGGAAATCTGCACCGATGCCCAAAATTTTTTAGCTTCGATCAAGGGCAGAACGAAGTAAGGTCTGAGCAGCATCCTGACCATCGTCATCCTTGCATAGCTCACATCCTCAACCTGGTGGTACTGCGTTTTCTCCGCCACTATCCTGGCCTGGGTGAGCTGCTCCAGAACGCATGTAAGCTGTGTGCTCATTTACACCATTCGCACCCCTGAGGTCATCAACTTGCATCGATACAGAGGTCTTTGTCCATGTCAGTTAGCAGGTTGATATGTGATGTGCCGACACGGTGGAATTCCACTCTGCACATATTGCAGTGACTGTGGCAACAGCAATGAGCCCTGACGCAGCATGTCATGTCGTATTGCCTAGCCAACGCATATCACGTTTACGGAGTGGGTAAAGATTAAGGACCTCTGCACCCTTCTGCACAGTTTCAAAATGGCTACTAAGATGTTTAGCGCTGACAACGCCATCATCAGCATCACTATTCCGGTCATCTATATGGTGGAGAAGCCTTTGAATAGCTTGCGGGGGAAGATGGTGGTCCCAGAAGAAGAAGAAGAGGCAGAGGAGGATGCAGAAGGGATAACATTGTCTTTAAGTTCCAGACTGTCGTCACACAGGCGGATGCCAAGGGAGGGTGGATGACTGTGATTGAGTGAAGCTGGTGATAACAGATAAATTGTTATTGAAGATGCAAGATCCGAGGAACAAATGGAGGAGGAAGAGGTGATGGGCAAGCAACTGTCAGATGAAGAGGATAATCCTCCCCTCTCTGTTGTTCGTGGTTTGCAGGAGGGGACGGAGGAAACAAGCATCATTGGTACCCAGCCACCAACACAGCATGGGCTTGTACCACATGGTAGAACATGAGATGAGTGCCTTCTTGCTGCACTATCTGCAACATGATCCACGTATAGTTATGATTAGGAATACTACTGACTACTGGGTTGCCAGTCTGTTAGATACATGTTATAAAACCAAATTTTGCCAAATGCTTCCCGCCCTGGAAAGGGACCCCTGAATTCTGGAGTATCGAAACACAGTTTTACACAACCTAAAGAGAGCTTTTCCCCAAGACAGCAGTGAAGCACACAGTTCGCATCGCAGCTCTCGACTTCCAACCTTCGGCACGTCAATTCTTCAACGCCAAAACATTAGCAGCAGCAGTGGTGTAAACAGAAGAAGCAATTTCTGTGAGTCGTTTGCCACTTTTTTAGACCAGCTCGTGCCCCAGCACAAAAGAATCCAAGTCTTACACGTGGGGAACGAATGGAGAGGATGGTGCAGGAGTATCTAGAACTGAATATGAATACCATTAGGGAGGGTTTCGACCCTTTCACATTTTGATCTTCCAAAATGGATGAGTGGCCTGAGCTCACCTCACACTCCTTGGAGGTTTTATCATGCCCAACAGCCAGCGTTCTCTCAGAACGTGCCTTCAGCGCTGCTGGTGGTGTCCTGATAGATAAGCGCAGCCGGCTGTCCCCTGAAAGTGTAGACCGCAAAACTTTCATCAAGATTAACAAGTCATGGATCTCTAAGGACTTTTCTACCCCAATCTCAGACTGTACAGACAAGGTAATATCGCATTTTTTAGTGTGATGCATTAATGTCACGTAACTGCAATCTGTGATATCTTTAGTATGACTTCTGTGCCTGCTGTCGCTACTGCTGCTGATGTTAACACAAATTTGTGGAAATGTGAACAGTCATGGTTGGACTACATCTACTGGGTTAGCTGTAGATGTGTCGGTCCCAATTATACTGTTTCTATTCTCGCGACATTTATTCCACTACGGTGGTGTCAGGCACTCATTTTTTAAAATGTGAAAACTCCAGGTTGAGTGTCCATCTGCTGGATTGAGTGTAGTGGAAGACTTATCAGTCCCTATTATACTATTTCTACTCTCGTGAAATTTATGCCACTTCTGTGGTCTGAGGCCCTCATTTGTTTAAATGTGAACACTCCTGGTTGGATGTCCATCTGCTGGATTGGGTGTAAAGGAAGTCCTGTCGGTCCCTATTATACTATCTATACTGTGGTGAAATTGATGCAACTTGGTGGTGTCTGCCAATAATTTTTGGAAATGTGAAAATCCTGGTTGGGTGTCCATCTGCTGGATTGGGTGTAGTGGAACACCTGTTGGTCAATATTTATACTACCTATACTGTGGTGAAATTGATGCCACTTTGGTTGTGTTTGCCGATAATTTTTGGACATGTCAACTCCAGGTTGGGTGTCCTTTTGCTGGATTGGGTGTAGTGGAAAACCTGTCCATCTCTATTATACTATTTCTACTCTCGTGAAATTTACGCCACTTCTGTGGTGTAAGGCGCTCATTTGTTTAAATGTGAACATTCTTGGTTGGGTGTTCATCTACTGGATTGGGCGTAGTGGAAGACCTGTCGGTCACTAGTATACCATTTCTACTGTGGTGAAATTGATGCCACTTTTGTGGTGTCTGCCACTAATTTTTGAAAATGTGTAGACTCCTGGTTGGGTCTTCTTCATGCGTGTTGCCTGTAGCAGTAGGCCTCCAAAACCTTCAGGCCTCCACTTCCTTGGGCTCAACTGCCCATGTTACTATCCTTAAATTTTTCTGACAATGGTAGTTTACAAATCTGTTATTTGTGCCACCTGAGTGTAGCTCAGCATGAAAGCAGGTGGAGGTGTTGCATGTGGTGTCTGGGCTCCCAGCAAAGGAGTCCTACACCGATCCCTCACCCACCTCGACTGTGACATTCAATTGAAAGCTGTAAATGCTGTACCAGATCCTGATACCTCATGCCTGGCTGATTGCTGCAGTGCCATGCTACAATTTGTACTGTGGATGAATTGAGGCCACTTTCCTGGTGTCTATCCCCCATTTGATTTTGATGTTTTGGCAGCATTTGGGGCTGTTATAAGGTGTTGTGCATGCGTTTGTTTTTGCCTCCCATTGACATGAATGTCATTTGGTTATGTTCGGCGAATATTAAACAAATTAATCGGCGAATATTGCAAATTCGGAAACCGTAATCTGAACCGAACATTGAAATATTCACTCATCTCTACTCCTGCATGTTGGGGGTCCTACTGCTGAGACTCTCACAGATCGTAAGAGCAGGGCTCTGAAGAGCCTGTTCTGAATGGAGCAGAAACCGAGTATGTGCATTTCCACTCTACTCATTCTCAGTGAGAGTGCTGGAGCGCTCGTCTACCTCGAGCCATCCCATTGAGAATGAAAATAACTGTGGTGGGCACACTCAGCCTATGCTCCGCTCAGACTGGGCTCTCAGAGCTATGTTTTTTGTAATCTGTGGGGGTCCCAGTGATTTGTCCTCCAGTAATCGGGAAGTTATCTCCTTTCCCGTGGATAGATCAAGTTTAATCCATCTCTAGCAGCAGAGATGCTGCGACTGATTGCAGGAAGCAGAGATGGCCTGTATCTCTCTGAAGCGGCTCTACTGTCTGTCAAACTCGACACAGGCATAACACATTGGACAATGACGCAAACAATGCATATTTGAAAATGAAGGAAAGAAATTCCAGCACTAGACATGAGTGAATAGATTTTGAACTAAATGATTTTGCTGTGCGTTCACTTCGAAATAAGAATTCATGAGAATTGGAATTTTAGGGGATTTAATTTGGCCAACAGCAGCCATTTTGCTAGATTCTCATGGTCTAATAGGAGTTACAAAAAGACAATAAATTGTTATGCTTACCTTGGCCCTCCACATTTCTGTCACACCACTGCTGTTCCAAACCAGTCATCCTATCAGCTCCTCTTAGGTGTTCATCTCCCTCCAGGTCTTCCAGAAGGTGCCACCTCTAACTAGTCTCAATATGGAAACTCAGGACACAAAGAAGGCCAGTGGTGAACATCATATCCCATGTGATCACCTCAGGGCATTATTTTTAAGGGTTATTCCCAAAGAATATAAGTTGTTTCCTATCCAGTAGATAGTGTATAAGTTGCTGATCCCTGGAGGACTTACCACAGGGAACCTAAGTGATCCCAAGAATGGAGGTTGGGAACCCTGAGACATGGAGGTGTGCAGTATTAATTATGGGACTGCCAGAATTAGCCAAGTGCTGTACTTGACTGCTATAGACAATGAATTGAATGGAGTGGAGGCAAGAATACCTACCTCTGCTCCATTCAGGACAGAGCTGCGGAGCCCTGGTCTCAGAGCTTCAAAGCCCTGATCTTCAGGTCCCAGAGGTTGGACTCCCAGTAATCAACTGGTTGGTTAACTTGATTTCTTGGAACTAACCCTTTAACATCAATAACATTTCTATTGTGCCACATGATATTATAGGACCTGGCCAGCAGCTGTACCCACCAGTACATCATTAGGTGGGAAGCTGCAGCAGCGGGACAGGTATGGGGAGGATTGAAGAGAGGTGAGCATAAGAATTTATTCTTTTATCACTCCTTCCCATCAGATTTGATTCAAACCGAATTTATTTGATGTGAATCTCCCTCTGAAATTGAGCGCATCTACTTGAATCGGTCGGTAGCAGAATAAGAAGAGGACTTCCAAGAATCCGCTTGATCGACACCATCAAGAGCAACATGGGAAGGACCGTTGGCGAACTGATAGAAGCAACGTAGGATAGAACTTCCTGGAAAGCGATGATCCATAGAATGATCGAGAGCTGTACTCGACTGAGCGGATAAGAGGCAGAAAGGGGCCAAATCTAATTTTGGGATCTTCGTTTGCTCTGTCCAACACCTATGATGCTGCTGTATACAATAAAATTGTGGCAAACCCACAGCTCTGAGAAATGTCAGGTCATTAGAGTTTTCAGTTCTTAAAAATGTTCTCATTCACTGACAACAATGATCTTGGAAATGATACTGAAGTAGAATACAAAGTATATTAGCACCGAACATAAAGTGGATGTAAAACCAGAAAATCGTCAGTGAGCCACTAGTGAGAACTTCTTCTCTCCTCCTTGCAGACGGACACCTGACTGACGTACGGTACGCTCTATGATGGGCATGATTTGTTCAGGTAAAAAGAAGTACAGTCCTTTCTCTATTATGTTTGACAGGATGTCATCGTGTTCCTCCAGATCTGTAATTTCACACGTTGTATATCTGTGTGCGGTTACTGTACATTGTGTGCTGGGAATAGCCAGGGGGGAAACTCTGGAACACATACACACAATGCAGCGTATGTATTCACAAGGCCATTACATGAAATCTCTCCATAAAGTAATGAGGGAATCAGGGTTAAACGGTGAGTGGGAGGACGGTTTATATCCTTGTGCTGTATATAATTAGGAGCACTTTACCCTATTGCCTGAAAGCAAACTTTTCTTTGCCCCCCAAGTAGCTTTTTCTACTTCCTATTTCACTTCATTTAATGTAATTTTTCACAATGACTTTATTCGTAGGGCCAAAATGACGCAATCAGATCCAAAGCTTTTAATTCCCTACAAAAATGGTGGCTTTTTTTACTCATTGAACAAACAGTAATTTTGTGATCTTTTTCTTTCATTTTTTCTATCCTGTCTTTCAAGAGCCATAACTTTTTACTTTTTCCGTCAACTTGGCCAAGTGAAGACTTTTTTTGGCAGATGAGTTGCAATTTTTAATGATCTCATTAACGTACTGAAAAACTAGAAAAAAAATGATGTGAGGTAGAATTTAAAAAAAACAGCAATTCTGCCCTTGTTTTTTTTTGTCTTGTTTTTACGATGTATGATGCTCAGTTTGTGGTAAAAAAATGACTAGTTAACTTTGTTCTATGGGTCAGTACTGTAATGGTGATGCCAAGCAAATATAGTTTTTTTCATGTTTTATTGCTTTAAAATAAATATAAAAATAATATATATATTTGTCAATCTATACAGTTGTACTAACGTTTATTGGTACAATTTTGAAGTATATACAACTTTCTGATTTCTTTTTATTCCGTTATTAGACAGTCAGGTGAAGTGATCAAAAACAGCAATTCTGCTATTATTATGATAATTTATTAGTACAGAAGCAATGATGATAAATATTTTTTGTTTGGATGTTTTTTTTATTGAAATTTGAGGATAAGTCCGGTCATTTGATCTTTTATATATTTTTTTGTTCTTTTATCACATTTTTTTTAACTATTTTAAGCAGTTTTTTTCACATTTTGTCTTTGTTCGCCTAGGGAACTAAAACTTGATTGTACAATATTAAAAAATTAATAATCTCAATGAAGTACCAACATAGCAAATGGAAGTCTTCGGAAAGCACCCATCTTCCATTGCGACACAAAGATTGCCGGGGGTTGGAATGGGACAGGGAACGGACTTCTTCCCTATGTTCAACCTCTTAAATTCTGCTGTCAAACTTGATCGCATCATCTAATGGGTTAATATGCTGCAATTAGAACTAGTATCTATCTCAGCAGTTATACTCTGGTCCCAGAATAATATAAAAATTTTTTGCATTCCAGCTACATATAGTGTTACCATAAAATAGACTTTTTACTAGTGTTCACCATCATCTGACATTAGTTTTAACACCTTCTTATATTGGTAAACAGCAATATTGCTTCCTGTGTGACGGGACCCTTAAACTCCACCAGAGACGCCTACTTTACCCCCCACTTTCTGCTATCTTCCATCCAATAAGGATAACTGAAAGGGATTCTGCATCCTCTCATTAGATGTGACAGGTTGATTAGGACTCTAATGTGACAGAGATGGAATCTGTTTTTTTGGCACACGTAGCGAACGCTGCAAACTCAAACTATTTTTAGTGTTTCGGTCCCTCGGTGCCTGTGTAATGTGTGTGCCGAATAAAAAGCAATCAACATTAAGATTTCTGCAGAAATGTGGAGGAAGCCATCATCGTCCGAAGATAGAACAAGAGCGTGTGTATCCAAAAAGAGGCGGAGGGGCTGCAAAAGTAAGGGGACACACCACTAGTGTAAGCAATGACACTGCTAATATACCCTTACACAGCTACCTACACTCTTTAGGGATATGCTTTCATAGTGCCTTTTTCTGGAGGTCAAAAACGTTTTTGTTTTTTTTTAAGTAGAAGACACTTGAAGAATCAAAAAACAGAGAAAAAAGTGTTTCAGCTCACCAGACATTCATCCAATTGAGGTCACTTCGGAGTAAGTGAGGTGCGATGCACGGACATGGAGATCCTGAGCCAATTACTAAGGACCCGGTGTGGTCTGCAAGATGTTTTTATGAAATTACAATAAAGGATAAAGGTTTATATTATCATAGCCTATTTTTCCTCTATCTAATACTCCATTTTGCTGGTGACTGGACTTCCTTCTGCTTGTGAACTTGAGGAATCGCTCGTTTTTGTAAACCTGAAGCTTCGTTTTTAGTATGGTTTTCTTTTAGTCATTTCCTTTTTCAACATTTTTTTACGTCAGTGTTTTTTTATGGATTTTGTTGAAGGGCATCTTTTTACTGCCATTTCTGCTCATTTTTCAAATCCAATAGACAATGAAGAAAATGTCTGCATTTTTTTTTAAGCAAGAATATTGATAAAACGCCCCAAAAAGATGCCCGGGCACCTTCTGGATGATCTTTTTGGTCTTCCTTTTTACTTCTATCGTAAAGTATTCAGCAAATGTCTAGTGGACAATTCCAGGAGAATGGACATGTCATTTCAGTTAAACATACGGGCCACAATTCATCATAGTGTTAGGGCCAAAAATCTGGCGTAAAACACTTTGATAAGTCACAAAAGTCACAAAACTTGAGCTTGTGCAAAAAGATTGCAACTTTTGGAGATTTCATACCAGTTCCATCAAAATGGATAAAGCTCACATGAGATAGTGGAGAGGCAGGGGATGTCTAATGTATGAGAAGCTGTGGGGAGGTGTAAGAAGGCGCATGCTACTCGTCAGATATTACTGATTCATTAAGAGGCATGTTAATGAGTTAGGAGCATCTATCTCCAACATGGCTCCTCATCAAGATCGGTGTGAACAACACCAGTCTTCATGAATTGGGGCCTTGGTGACCAATTCATCATTGTATTTTTTTGGGCTTGAATATCTCTCAATTAATGACTTTTTGATTTTCAACAAATTTATTAAACAATTTGTGCCTTTTTTCAAGTTGCCTTTTTTTGTTTAGTTTTTTATTTTTTCGTCAGCGCGGCTTTACCAGATGTTTTATACAGATTCATGAAATGCAAATTTTTCACAAAAAATTTGTCGCAACTGTACTGCAGTCAGAAAAAACTCAGTGTGATCAAACGCTAACGTAGCCTAGTGTTTTTTGGTATTTTTGATAGCATTTTCACTTTTATTTTACAGGTCAAAAATGCTGCTCCAAATGTTACTTTAAAGTCCATAGGGAGATATTGCAAAGTGTTCATGCACTTTGCATATTGGCTTTTGGATTGATCTCAGTGATTTTGGCTTGGCCATAAAAAAAATTGCATGTGCAGAATGTAACTGCTTCTTAAACAAGAGAGGGAGCAAAAAATAATAATTTTGTTTGTTTTTTGTGAAGGAAGTTTGTTTAATTTGGCACAAATTCAAAGCATTTTTTTCACTTTTCCTTTTTTTGCACCTTTTTTGGCTAAAATGTTCAATGACCTTTTCAACAAGCTTTAATATGTCACATGTTAGCGTTCAACCGTGGAGAAAAAAAGAAAGATTAGACAGATTTTTTTACACTTTTTGGGTACTGGAGTAGAGTGGAGTACTGCCAATGGCGGCAGGCCACAAGGCTGCTATGGGCCCATGAGCCAGTGGACCTGTTGCCAGCACAGGCACCTTGCCCACCATCACTAGTTCAATTGTATTAGCATCCTGGATGCCGATACAATTGAAAGCAGTGATGAAAGAAGGAACTTCAGCTGACACTTTCTCCTCCATCATTCTTCCTCGACTTCTGACGCCTCAGTGCAGCAGGCGCGATAACGTCACTACATGAGGGAAAGAACAGGAGATGTGAGTATTGTATTTTTTTTTAATCAATGAGTACATTGTGGTGGTCATAATACTACATAGAGGACTACGGGTAGAGCATTATACTGTATGTACTGTATAGAGGACTATCTGGAGTGCATTATACTGTATGGAGAACTATGGGGCATGCATTATATTATATGGAGGACTATGGGGAGTGCATTATACTATATGGAGGACTATGAGGCGTGCATTATACTATGTGTAGGACTATGGGGAGTGCATTATACTGTATGGAGGACTATGCGGAGTGAATTATACTACATGGATGACTATGGGGAGTGTATTAAACTACAAGGGGGACTATGGGGAGTGCCTTATAATGTATGGAGGACTATGCAGAGTACATTATACTATATGGAGGACTATGGGGAGTGCATTATACTTTACGGAGGAGTATGAAGAGTGTATTATACTATATGGAGAACTATGCGGAATGCATTATACTATATGGAGGACTATGTGGAGTGCATTATGCTGTATGGAGGACCATGGGGATGTATTATACTATATGAAGGACTATTGTGTGCAGAATACTACATGGAGGATTTTGGTGTGCAGGATACAATATGGAGAACTATGGGGCAAATTATACTATATGAAGGGCTATATGGGAGAAATAATAAAATTTGGAGGGCTATGTGGGGGCCATTATATTATTTGGAGGACTATATGGAACCATTATAATATTTGGATGGCTATGTTGGCTTTTAGAATATTTGTAGGGCTATGTGGGAGACCTTTATACTTTTTGGAGGGCTATGTGGGGCCATTTTACTGTATGCAAGCAATTATACCGTGTGAAGGTTTGTTTTGGGTCCATCATACTGCATGGAAGGTTGTGTGGAGGCCATTATACTGTTTAGCGGTTTAGTAGAGGCCATTATACAGTGTGGTGAGCTGTGGAGCCATTATACTCTTTGTAGGCTCATTTTAGTGCATCAAGGGCTGTGTGACGAACACAATTTGGGGTTCATACTGTGTTTGGATCACCATACTTTGCCGGGGGAGTTGAGGAGGGTTAGAGTAGGGTCATCATACTGTGCATGTAGAGGGTAGTGTGGAAGAGTTCACAGTGGGGGTATACTGTGGTTTGTGAGATACTTTTGTTGGCATCATACTCTATAAGTGCAATAAAAGGGGAATCTAGGGGCTTCAGTAGTAGGAAACTTACTTTGTAAAAGCTGCAAACAAAGTTGTGAGGTATGCTCTTCTGGGACCCTGCTGAATATTAATTATTTTTTGTTTGTTTGTTTGCTGTGGAATCCATAGAAAACAAGAGTTGTGTTTGCTTTGCTCATATTTAAGGCTAATTCAGATATCCATTTTTATTTCATGTACATGAAAAAAGGTCCTAATTTCATCAGTGGTGTTCAGATTTTCGGCTGACAATTTTCATTGGAGCGTCATTTCTATTCATGAAAGACACACAGATGTAACGTGTGAAAAATGGAGTTCTGAATGAACCCTTGAATAGTAGAAAATGGTAAAGATTCCCAAACATGAGAATCCCCTGATATATTGATACTAGTGATGAACCCGTTCTACGCCCGGGTGGCA
>VIAB01005568.1:110317-120941 GCA_009801035.1 Oophaga pumilio | reverse complement strand
CACAGTGGCTAATAAATTTATATTTTTATTGGGTGGTGGATTAGTGATTAATTATGGTTAATGGGGGAGACCATGATAGGGTGTTGCACAGTGGCTAATGTTATATTAATTGTGTGATGCATAGTAGTTATCAGGTGCTCAGTATGGGGGAATTTTTCATTCAGTAGGCAAATGTATTAGTATGTACGTGTGACCTTATTATATAGTGTCCCCTCTTATTATATATAGTGTCATCCCTTATTATATAGAGTCCTCTCGTTATGTATAATGCTGTCTCATATTACAATAGCATCCTCTCTTATTATGTACAGCATCATCCCTTATTACATTGCGTCCTCTTTCATTATGTATAGTGATATCGGTTATCACATAGCATCCTTTTGTATCATGTACAGTGACATCCCTTATTACACAGCATCCTCTTTTATATATAGCAATGTCCCTCATTACATAGTGACTTCAGTCATGGAAGACTAGCGGCCAAAAATCCATAACTTCAACATGGAAAAAAGGTCCAAGGGTGAAGACAAATGGCAGCAGGTGGTATGGACTGATGAGTCAAAATGTGACATATTTTTGTGTCACAGAAGGCAGACTGTTTGCCGAAGAGCTGGAGAGTGGCACAATAATGAGGGTTTGCGGAATAGTGAAGCATGGTGGAGGATCCTTGTAAGTTTGGAGGTGCATATCAACAAATGGAGGGTAAGATTTGGTCAGGATTAATGGTGTCATAGAAATACAGGCAAATACTTACTCATCATGTAATACCATCAGGGTGGCGTCTGATTGGCTACAAATTTATTCTGCAGCCGACACCAAACGTCCGGCCAATGTTATTAAGAATAAAGAGCCGTGGGAGCGATGATCCGGCCCCCACAGAGCCCCAAGATCAATGTCATCCAGGCTGTCTGGGATCACATCAAGAGACCGAAGGATCCACACAAGCGACATCCACAGAAGATCCGTGGTCAGATCTCTCAGATGTTTTGGATTTCCTTTGAAAACTGTAAGTGACATGTACCTAGAAGAATTGATGAAGGCAAAGGGCGGTCACCGAATATCGATAGGATTTAGAGTTCTCTTTTGTTCATTCACTTTGTATTTTGCCAATTGATAGTTTCTTTTTAGCGCTTCTTCTTTTTGAAATCATTATTAATTTGCATTATTTTCCACACCGACCTAAAACTTTTGCACAGTACGACGGGGATATATCTCAGGAATAGAGAGGCGCAGGAATGAAAAAATAACAATGAGGAATTCAGGAGAACAGCAGCATTTACACCAGGTAAAAAAATAAGAATTTCAATTTGCAAAATTTTCCTCTAAATTATTTAATTTCACTGAATTTACTCACTGGAAAAAAAAAGTGTCATCAGAGATATGCAAAAAAAAAAAAAAAAACCCATAGAACAGTGGCATTTCATGAAATGACAAAGTCAGACATAGCGCCAACAGGTTGTGGTTTATATGAACTTATGTTCTAGATGTCAAAAATAAAAGAATCAAAATGTTCCACTTTCACCCCAGCCTAGTTATTGCTCAGTGGGTCTCGTATGCTGGTGTCCTCCATACGTGGCGTCTCCGCTTATGGCGGTGGTGGCGGCTCACTGAAAATCTGACTACTACTGCAGAACTGACATGTATCAAAGGTCAGCCTGAGAAAATAGACCTTCAGACAACATAAGCGATAAGTAGAACTTGGAAGGTAATTATTAAACGATCACGGTCATTGCAACAAACTTTGCATAAAGCAATAGTAACACTGGATATGAGAAGCTTTGTAATGTACCTTATCAGAGAAGTCGGTTTCTTGCCCTCCTTCATCTCCTGAACTCATCATTCACTGCTGAAATAGGTCTTGGTCAAAACAAGACAGACAGACAGCTCACTGAGGGGTCACATTACAGCTGCCTATTGAAACCTATGGAAGGAGAAGCAGACTGAAACAGATCAGAGAGAGGCAGAGTCTAGACCATGCTTACCCAGAGCTAAATTCATAGCCACACTGCTCATTACCGCTGTATAATGTTCTCCATGTTATTGCTTTCTAGTAAGTGTACTAGAAATGTAGCTATCCATAGAGCTGGATTCATAGCTACATTAATCAGTACTGCTTATTAATGTCCTCCATGCCATTTTTAAACCCACTCCAGTTCTGAATTCACAGCTACAATCTCAGTACTGCTGTATAATGAATGTCCTCCATTAATGTGCTGCTGATTTCCAGTAAGTATTTCTCTCACCCGAGTGCTGGATTCACAACTGAACTGCTCAGTACTGCTGTATGTGGTCTTCCATGTTGTCTAGTGTTTTATCTCACCCCCCATTACTGGATTCACAGCTACACTGCTCAGCACCGCTGTACATTGTCTTTCTGGAAGCGGGGATTTCACCAAGGTCACCGCAGTTCAGCCCGGCTGGGAACTCAGCCTCAGTGACCGGAGGTAACCTCGATGACGTCACCGCCGATCATTGAGGCTGTGCTCGCAGCACATCAGTCACCAGTCACTCAGCCTGGACGGTCGTATTTTGACACCGTCCAGGTTGAAAACTATTAATCCCCCAGACATGGATTACGGCATGGAACAGAACGACGGACAGGTGAAGGACATTGTTTTGTTTTTTTTATTACAGGAGAACGAGGGCTTCGGTGCAATAGGCATTTGGTGAGTATAACTGTGTTTGTCATTTTTAAATAAAATAGGAAAACTGTGTTTTGTTTTATTTCTAATAAAGGATTTTATTCTGGCTGTGTCTTTATTTACAATATAACGATAGGATTAGTAATGGATAGGTGTCTTATAGACGCTTCTCCATTACTAAGCCATGGGCTTGATGTCACTGGACAATACAAAGGTGACATCATCCCCACAAATATGAACCCCACTTGCCATCACTACAGGGCAAGAGGGAAGAGCCGGGCAAAGCACCAGAATTGGCACATCTACTAGGTGTGCCTTTTCTGGGCAGCTGCAGGATGCTATTTTTAGATTGGGGGGCAATATCCATTGCCCCTTACCAGCCTGAGAACTCCAGCCCCCAGCTGTCTGCTTTAGCAAGGCTGGTTGTCAAAAATGGGGGGACCCCACACCTTTTTTTAAATGATTTATTTTAATAAGTTAAAAATATGGTGTGGGGACCCCTCTATTTTTGATAACCAGCCTTGCTAAAGGTGACAGCTCAAGGTTGCAGCCCCCAGCTGTGAGTTTTGCTTGGCTGGTTAACAAAAATGCAGGGGAACCCACGCCAGTTTTTTTTTAAAAATTATTTATTTACAGAGGCGGAGCCAGCTTATGAATACTCTCATCAGCCGCTTTTTCTCTCGCTGTTATTAGGGGAAGCAGGTGTCGGATGATGGGAGCAGTAGTCCCATCAGATGACACCAGGACCGTAGGTAAACTTTATACCTCCGATCACAGCTGAGAGCTCACGCTGTCTTTTGACAGCGTGGGAACTGCGGCTCTCTGACCGGCGGGGATGATTTCACCGCCGATCAGAAGCGGTGTTTGCTGTGTTGTCATGCACATGACAGCGTGAGAAACACCCTATGTTCGGGCAGCCAAACCCGAACAGTAACACAGACTTCCTGGTGAAGTCCGTGTTCGGTGTCCGTGCCCGAACAGTAGGTGTTCAGTATGGACGCCAAACTTTACTGTTCGGGTTCGTCCATCTCTAGACTCTTCCATGCTTTCTAGTGTTTTATCTCAGCCCCACTTCTGGATTCGCAGCTACACTGCTCAGCATTGTTATATATTGTCTTCCATGCTTTCTAGCGTTTTATCTCACCCCCCAGTGCAGGACTCACTGCTACATTGCACAGTACTGCTGTATAATGTCCTCCATGCTGGTTTATTTTAGTTTTTTAACATTTTATCCCACTTTAGTGCTGGATTCACAGCTTTATTAGTCAGTACTGCTATATAATGTCCTCCATGCTGCTGCTTTATAGTATTTCTTTCACAACGGTGCTGGATTCACTGGGTGCACTGCTCAGTACTGTTGTGTTTTGTCATTTATGTTACTGATTTCCAGTGTTTTATTTCACCCCCTGTGCTGGATTCACAACTATTCTGCTAAGTTCTGCTGTATAATGTCCTCCATGCTGCTGTTTTCTAATAAACATTTTATTACATCCCAGTGCTGAATTCACAGCTAACCTGCTCAGAACTGCTGTATTTTTTAGTGTTTTATGACACCCCAGTGCTGAAATCATGGCTACACTGCTTAGTACTGCTGAATAATGTCCTCCTTGCTGCTGCTTCCTAATAAGCGTTTTATCTCACCCAAGTGCTGGATTCCCAGCTAACCTGCTTAACACTGCAATAGAATCTATGGGGTATTGTCAAGAGGAAGAGGAGAGACACCAGACCCAACAATGCAGACGAGCTGAAGGCTGCTATCAAAGCAACCTGGGCTTCCATAACCCCTCAGCAGTGCCACAGGCTGATCGCCTCCATGCCACGCCGCATTGATGCAGTAACTGATGCCAAAGGAGCCCCGACCAAGTATTGAGTGCATTTACTGAACATACATTTCAGTAGGACAACATTTTGGATTTTAAAATCATTTTTCAAGCTGGTGTTATAAATTATTCTAATTTACTGAGATAATGACTTTGGGGTTTTCATTGGCTGTAAGCCATAATCATCAACATTAACAGAAATAAACACGTGAAATAGATCACTCTGTGTGTAATGACTATAGAATATAGGAGTTTCACTTTTTGTATTGAAGAACTGAAATAAATTAACTTTTTGGTGATATTCTAATTTTGTGAGAAGCACCTGTACTATACTATAATCTGTTTCATTTTAGGAGTGCAAAGCTCCTCTGATTTTCTGATTCAGAGAAGAATACTTTGCATACTCCTTGCCTGTCACTTTACAAGAAACGTTTTGACACTTACTGTAAAATACTTTGTGTTTTGTGGATATGCGTTTTAGAAGGTTGTGGCAGAGACCCAGCACAGTGACAGCTTTGCGCCCCCAGGTGGACAACATAAATATAAAAATCTTGGATCTAAAAAAAAATCACATCAATTGATTGGAAGAGTAAAAATCTAATATACTGATGTATTATGACAAGCTCTGACACTACAGAATGGTAGCTATGTCCTCCCTGTGAGCGCCACTAAGGAACATTTATGGCTGTTTTTTTTGCATGCAACAGTTTTAGTATAAGTTCCTAAAATGCCTCTATGGAAAATGACAAGTCATCTTTCACTTCTGTTGAAGCTAGGCTCACCAGGTGATATGTGTCCTCCAAGGTCCAGGTGGGCACACAGGCCATGGGCGTCAGTGCAGCAGATAGGAGGGACACGCGGGTCATGAACGCCAAGGGACAGGAGACCACAGGCAGGTAGGCGGGATGCCGGAAACAACAGGCAGATGGAAGACATCCAGGAAACTGCAGGCAGGTAGGTGGGATGCAGGAAACCGCAGGCAGGAGGGAGACGTCCAAGAGACCAAAGGCAAGTTAGTGAGCACATCGAGGTGTATGGAACAAGCCAGAGTCTAGCAACACTGAAGTCTTAATACCAACACACAGTTGTGCGTCTTGGTGGGCCTTATATTGTATAGGCCTGGGTGCATGCTCACATGGGATCACGCCGAGCCATCTGCAAAGCCCAACATGGAGCACAACATAGTCTATCGGACAGGGGTGCGGGAAGCGACGAACAGATCCAGGACAGGTGCGTAGCAGTGGACATCCATGGCTGACTTCATAAAGTTTGACAGCTGTAAACTTGTTGTGCAGCACAGTATTACAGTGGGTGAACCCAACCTGAGGGTATGTTCAAGGGTGGACAGCAATTCTCAGGGCCCACCAGAGGACTGGGTGCAGAGGGCCAAACATCCCACCTACACAGACCTGTAGTCCGCCATTTATTTTTTTTGATGCAATCATTGTAACATACTTTCCAACTTTCCCAAACTGTCAGGGAGGCTCGTCGAAAAAAAAGAAAGTCTCCAGGGAGCCACATCTTTTTTTTTGGCCCCGGTTAGGACTTTGACTGCAGCTGCGCCCGGGAGTAAGGATGCATGCAGAAAAGAGGACAGGCAGGTATCTGTCTAAATGGGGGTCTAGTCTGTGGTTACACTAAAAAGGAGAGGCTGGTCTGGGGTCTTTATAAATACGTGCTCTGACATGGAGTCTTTTTGAACGAAGGTTTCTGCTCTTTTAAAGGTGAGTCCCCTTCTTTGTAAGGAAGTCTGTTTTGGGGGTCTATATTTATTTACAATGTCCTGTGTGTGATCTGTATATATGAAAGGGTCATATCTTTTATTAGTCCTAATAAAAAAAAAGCAGAGCATATGACCATAAGGTTTGCAGAGGACATAGCGTGCATAGGAACCCATTATTGTAGGATAGTTGGGGCCTTACGCAGGATCATCCGGTACAGTGGAGGGGCCATTCAGATCGGTAAGCTAAAACTCAGCAAATTCATAGTTGGGAAAAAAAAAAGGGAAAGTGAAATCACAAATCTTGAGAGGTTTCGCGCATTACTGATCTTCAGGAGCGCACTGCTCCTCAGCCTTCCTAGTTGCTGGTGAGCTTCTGATGAGGCTTGCAGCTCTCCGATGCTGAAAGCAGAGACAGGTGATAGGACCTGGCAGAGAACTAGCATATGGGACTGCGTTTTTCTTTTCTTTTTTTTTCAATTAAAGCCTGTATTTCCAAGACGTGAAACCCCTTTAAGAGCGTGAAGACGTACGAGCCAGTACTGTGAAAACGTGGCTGCACACCAAGATCCGCTAAGCGGTAACCCAGGAGGCAGCAGTCCCGTGTTTTTTGTGTCTTGTAACACGTTGACCCTCGGGGCACAAATCTTTCAGGAACATAATATTTAGCAACTTGTCTCTTCCTTCCCCGACACCGCGGTTTTTGTACTAGGAACTGAGTGTCCCAAGACTGAATCACAACAGCTGGAACAGAGAAGTGGAAGAGAGACAATCTGTAAAATGTGGAAAATCCCCGGGCCGCGTTCCATGAGAAGATTAGCAGCGGAGACGTTAGAGACGGTGGACGGCCCGCCGCTCTGATCAGCCCTCGAGGCTGCACTCCGGGGGGACAAGGGGAAGTATCCGAGAGAATGGGGGGACACGAGTACAAGATGTCACTACCGCCTGAGAGCCTGATTTCGGCGATGTCACTTGCTGATCTGTTGGCAGTCATGTTGATTCAATCAGTTTTGTCTGCTGTAGATCTATCAGTGCTCTGAATGCTGTGCTCAGTATAACCCCACCCACATTACCGATTGGTCGCTTTCTGTGTACACTGTGCATGGGCAGTCAGCTGCCAATCAGGAGTGGGGGCGGGGTTACACCTGGGAGGCACAAGACAACTAGTCCTGTAGTGATAATCTCCTGCTGATAAAACTCTTGATTTTATTGAAACAACAACACAGACCAGTAAGTGATACATCACTGGAATCAGCTTCTCTTCCTCTACAGCATACTGCTCTCAGATTCTATAGCAAAACTTGCTGACAGATTGTCTTTTATAGTATATATTTTTTAGTCATGTTAACTGCCTGCAGACGGGTGATAGTTTGGATCCTAAGCCCCCACTGCTCGCACACAGATCCACTGAGCAGTGCGCAGTCCCTGAGGAAAGAGCGCACACATAGGGCAGAGTTCAGATTCAATAAAAAGTCAGAGGTTTTCTATTCAGTCCATACTCCACTCAGTGCTCTCCTGTCTCCAAAGTTGCGCACTTCTTCTTGGCCTTTTGAGCAATCGGTGTGATCTCAGGACCCAGACCCCGATTGTATAAATAAAATCTTGTTCCAAATAGCGCCTCTCACACTGGAGGACGTCTCCGGTATTACACAGAAAACCAATGGATATGAATGGCCACTGTGTAATACTTCATGTCCCCTGTGGCGGCGCTGCAGGTTAATTAAATACATGCTGCCAGGTATCCTTATAAAATAAAGGTGACCACAGGGGGTCCCAGAAAGGGGTTGGGGGAACACTTTGTAATCGGCTTATTGCCTGGAGATATTTTTAACAAGTAGGGATGATCCAAAACAGAGAACAATGTAAGAGACAATTATCATCAGATTCAATATTCCATCTTCAGAAAAAATAAAAATTTTTGCAAATAATTTTCTTACAATCTTGTATCTACAGCTCTTATCAGGTCAATGTGTCTCCAGGGTAACAGACTACAACCAATTTCTGGGTAGTCGCAACCTGGAGCAATGGATTTCCTTTGCATAGGTATCGGATGATAAAATACGCATTAAATTCGCAACAAAATTTGCCTGAATTGCATCAAATCTGAAAGCAGAAAACTTGCACCATAAGGCGCACCTTTGGAATAAATAACCGCAGAAATCAGGAAAAAAAAATGTAAGATGCAATACCACTTTTCACCACTGCTAGTTCATTGTCCTTTCTATAGGCACCAATGCAACAGCGCCCCCAGCCCTAGCCGAAATCTTCCAGTTTTAAACACAGGGGCTTGGCCCATACAATAACATTAGAAATGGAAAAAAAAATTATTTTATTTTTTTTGCCATTTGCATCATAATTCTGGGGATTTTTCATATTTTGTATAATTTCTCTTTTAACGGGTCTCAGTTCTCTTTTTCGTTTCCTTCCTTTTTCACAAGTATTAACTCACAGACAAAATAAAACTTAAGAAATGTTTTTATTTTTTTTTGTGGTGAAGAAGACGATCTTTTTTTTTCCTATGAAGACAATATGGGAAAAAATTAAAAAAAAAAAAAAGAAATCGCTTCTAAATAAACTGATGAGCTAGACGTGGCTCATCCAGCTCTTCCTGGTTCTTGAGCAAAATGTCAGAAGTCTGTTGCTGGGTTGATTCAATGGAAAAATGATTCTCCAATCACACTCAGGAGACCATTACTTAGTATACCAGTATATCATAGTGAGCTAAGGTCCTGCAATGCCTGCACATGAGGAAAGACATAGCTAATCAGAAGAACTATACTACATTTCTAATTGGAGCTATTTGCCAATATTATTATTATTATTATTACTACACCAACTACATATTGGGATAGGATCTTGGCGATGGAAAATACTGCTTCTATGTGGTTGTGTCAATCAGCCCTTAAAGGGGCGCTCAACATTTTAGAACCACAAACGTTGCAAACTCTAAACTGTTGCAGGTTTCCCAGAAGTCTTCGGACCCGGTTTCAGCGTATTTTGGTCTTTTTTTTATATTTGCGCCTTTTTAGTGTTTATTGTATACACATTGGATTTTTTAATCTACGGCTTGGAGGAGAGAATTGGAGTTTCCAGATGTTTAGAAACGATTTAGAAATCTCAGGGTTTTCAAAGAGTCACAGCATTTTTCACTCCTTACGCCAGAAATGGAAGCAAATAGTTTGCGACTAAAGAAGTTCTCAAAAAATTGGTAAAAAAAAAGGACAAAAATAAGAAACGTTATTTTGCTCGGAGTTCATGACCTGCGCGCGCCGTTATGAAGAGTTTGGCGCAACAACATCAACTAAAGAGAGTGACGAATTCACGACCTTTGTGCTTTGATTCCTGACACTTTTTACGTTTGCCGCTTTGTGTGACGGATCAGGACTGTCTGCACCCACAGCAAGCAGAGATCTTGAAAATAAAAAAAAAATAAAGTGTGTTAGAAGGATTTTATCCATCCTGTAGCTTTCCGCCTGACACGAGGAGTGAGTCTACGCTTATGGTGGTCCAGGCGTCCCCCTGAAGGGCACTGAAGCACGGGCCATTGGTAATACCTATTAACAAAAGAAGCAGAGTCTTGTCTCCAGTCACAGCAATAATGACGCAATGGTGTGGAGAGGGTCACAAGACGCCCTGTGTGGCTGGCGTCTTGCCCATGATCTTTTTGGAGCACTCCAGCAGGGCGTTATGTATGTCCTTGGCACACGAGATCTGAGACTTGATCATGCCCAGATATTGGGTGTAGGGCAGGCTCTCGGTCTGCACGGCATCCGGTTTGGTGGCTGTGGGCACCAGGGTCGGGGAATGCTTGGCGCTGTCGTAGCTCTGAGAGAGGCACTCGTAAGCGAGGCGCTGAAAAAAAAAAGAGGGAGGAGAGGTCAGCACTCAGCAAGAGCTGTTCCCAAATTCCTGTAATCCTAATCTGCCGATCCTTCTCACGCCCCCGACTTCCGGAGCCCGCAGCCCACTCGTATGACTCCACCACCACCACCAACACCGCAGCGACACCTCCCTTCCCCTGCGAATGTGCCGGCGTATAACATTAACTCCAGCTGTGACGGGAGAAGCATGGCTCCCGCTTCATCCATTTACATTCCTGGGATTCCGCACAAATATGCAGCGAGAAAACAACCCAGAAAGCCGGAGACCCCAGCCCCCATTATCCCTTTAGATCTTAATTAAAAGGGATTGTCCAGGATAAGAAAAACATGGCTGCTCCCCCCCCCAGTCCCCAGAAAGAGCGCCTGCTCAGACCACGGGTTGCGTGCGGTATTGCAGCTCAGCTCCATTTACCTCAATGTGAACGAGTTGCAATACCAGACATAGTCAGGGGTGGCGCTGTTTCTAGCGAGGCAGCAGATTTTCCAATCCTGGACTGTTATCTACTGTATATAGAGGTGTTATTTACTGTATATAGAGGTGTTACCAGTCATTGTACAGGA
>VIAB01005568.1:86187-96976 GCA_009801035.1 Oophaga pumilio | reverse complement strand
ATATATATATTTTACTGGTTAAAAAACTTTGCAAGAAAAAAAGTTTCCGGTTTGTGTCGCCATTTTCCAACACCCGTCACTCTTTCCATCGGCCGGGCGTTTTTTGCGCAGCGGCTGCAGTTATCGGTAACCTCTCGGGGCACGTACGACGTTTTGATTGCTTCTTACTGCATTCGCAAAGAAAGTGCAGCATTTCAGGGGATTATTTTTTTGTATAAATGTTTTTTTATTTTTTGTTTTTACATTGAAAAAAGGAGGGAGAGTCAAACGTTATTTTTATTTTTTTTAAACTTTTTTTTCAATTAACTTACACTTTTTTATTTTTTAGTCCCCTAAGGTTGATGACTTAAACATTATACTGCAGTATGTAGGAAAAAAAAATGACAATTTCTTATAAAACCCGGTCGCAGTCTCTGTGCTTCATGAGAGTACAAAGATGGCGGCGACTTCCATAGCTGTTATAGAAACCTATTGACCCCACTCAATTTTGTCACAATCTTGTGCAACAGAACCGTTTAAGGACTGTGGCATCTTAATGGTTAAATGGCGGCTGCAGCCTGGGTTGGCTGCCCCTAGAGCCAGATGCCGGCTGTGTCATACCCACTGTGTATGGAGCAGGTGCAGATCCTGAGCCCACTGCATGCTACAAATGTGGGACGTGTATGTACATCCTACATCAGGAAGGGGTCAACTGTGTGACCTCCATTTAATCCTCGCCACAATATTGGATCCCAGCAGAATTCTGGAAGCATGTTTATGTGCACACAGATCATACATTTCCTTACCGTCCAGCCTTCTTTCCTCAGGTCTGGCGTAGTCTGCCGAGTGAAGTATTGCAACAGTCTTCCGGATATTCCCTTCGATCCCAAGTTCATCACATACCCCTTTGACCAGAACAGGTAATTGTTGGAGCGAAACTTATTCATTCTCGGGGGGTGAAGGCAGCCTCCTCTCCTTTCACCACTTCTTCTCATAGGTTTGTACAGTATAAAGCCACCTCCTTGGAGAAGCAGCATAAACACGACCTCCTAACGGAGCCGGACCTGGGGGTCACCATCGACCTTATTAACCCTGACACTTATCGGATCGACTCCAATGGTGAGAGCGGAGCAGGAATGGGCCCTGTCGTCGCTCTTTCCGGCGGCCTCATACGTTACCATCTTTGTGATTGCAGTTCTTCTGGATATTGCCGATGAGAAACTTCTGGAGGAGGAAATCCAAGCTCCCAGCAGCTCCAAGAGGTACAGACTGCATCAAGCAGTGCAGAATAAGGGGAGACTGGTGTGTCGCGCTGCCCAAACTGCAGACGGCATGAATCGCTGCACGACTATGGCCCTTTGTATTATTCTCTGAAACCCTTATGGGTTTCAAAGAAAATATACTTTATAAAGCTCTTCCCAGCGCTGCTTCAGGTGATTGACAGGTCTCTTTCAATGCACACAAATGGAAAAGACCTGTTAATCACCTGTAGTTGTGCTGGGAAGAAGCCGCCAGGGGTAGAGCCGGGAAGTCTCGTTTCAGAGAATATTAAACCTTGCTGAAAATCGTGCTGTATGGGCAGAAACAATTACCTGACAGGTTCACATCAATGCAGTTTATTTATTTTTTCCACCAGAAACTAATTTAGTGTTAGACATGAAAGGTCTAAACCCTGAGGAGGAACTACTTTTAGATTTTCAAATTTGATGTCACAGCTCACCTCCTCCTCCTGTACACTGATTCCACATGGCAGATGACAGGCTGGATCTGCCTTAGAGATAGTCCGCTACTTTCACATTGATGGTCTGTCCTTAGGATAGGGCATCAATGTCTGTCCTTAGGATAGGGCATCAATGTCTGATCGGTCAGGATCCGACACCCAGTCACCCCCGCTGATCAGCGGCTATCGGTGTCAGCGGCGGCCGGAAATGCTTGCGGAGCTGCTCCGTCTACTGATAGTGGCCGTGACCAGGTACTGCACGTCTGCCTCCTGTTGATTTGAATAGGAGGCGGATGTGTAGTACCCGACTGCGGCCACTACCAGCAGACAGAGCAGCTCCGCAAGTGAGTACTTGCGGCCGACACGGATAGCAGCTGATTGGCGGGGGTCCCAAGTGCCGGATCCCGGCCGATCAGACATTGATGCCCTGTACTAAGGATAGACCATCAATGTAACAGTAGTGGGCAACCTCTTGGAAAAAGATGCTGTGTAGACAGACCAACAGGGGCTTAATACCAGATTGAGCAGAAAGACTGGACCGTATTTGATCCGCAGTAGAACATGAGGTTGGTTGTAGTTGCTGGTAACATACCTGCCCATCCCCAGTCCTCCCATATGACCGGGGGCTGCTGAGCAAACCTCATATATGATCCAAGTGACTTTTCATTGTGCCAAACTCCAGGAATATTATGCAGTTGCCCCTAATGTTGGTTACTAGTGGGAATGAATGAAAAATGTTGAGCCAGAACTGATCTTACTGTGACAACACGTCTACTCTGCGCCCTTGTAAATTCCGAGGATTTCCAAGTTACTCATCTGTTCTTTCCGCAGATCTCAACAGCATGCGAAAGTCGTCCCCTGGATGAGGAAGACTGAGTACATCTCCACCGAGTTCAACAGATACGGCATCTCCAATGAGAAGCCTGAAGTCAAGTAAGTGATGTGTTACATGTATTGTGTCTTTATACCTGACCAGCACAGTATGGCGGCAAGTCCCCAGACTTTGGAGCCCTTAGGTCTTACGAAGGCATGTATCTGACAGTTTTCTCCTGCACCATAACTACTGGTCTGCACCCGAATCTGTAACCAGATTTCACAATTATCAAATAGATCTTAGACTTGATGAGGCTGGGGGACTTGCTGTGAAAATCCATGTCAGAGTGGCTGTGTAATCCTATTTGAACGTTTTCCTGGTTGAGTGTATAATAATAATGATTATACGGCCATTCTGACATGGGGGTTTTACAGCAACTACATCAGCCTCATCAGGCTTGAGAGATCTATTTATTAATGTAAGCAGTTGCTGTTGTCAAATCTGATAAATTAAAAGGACATGCCTTATATACCTGGCCCCCGACTGGTCCCCGTCGCGGAGGGAAGTTCTCATATATGCGGTAACGCTGCAGTAACGTCTGGTGGACACGTGCTTTAATTTTTCAAGGCCCGTCCACATGTTCCTGATTTGTCCTGTACACGGTCACAAGTCCATAACTGAAGACCCGGACATGTGAATGCAGCCACTTAGTGCTGACTTCTCCCACTGCCGTCCGGATATGGAGCATTTATTACCTGTGAGGTTGTTCTCACTTCCCGGATATTATACTGATTTTCAGATGCAGAATCCGGTACCTGCGATGTGGATGAAATCCTTCAAGCCGCATCTGCATGTTGCTTATATTGTCAGACCATATGTTGCAGATTGGTTTGTCCTGCATATTTATTGCAGATCTTCCCCATAGATGTGATCGGGGGGTCACTTAAATCTGCAGTAAAAACACAATATTGTGACGTTTGCAGTGCAGAAATTATAAAAAAAAAAAAAAACAGTGGCCTCCGTGTCACCGCAGGAAGTCATGCCGACTGCTCATCTGCAGGGAAATCTGGAGGACGAGCGGTAGGATTTTGTGTGGATCTGCCGCTGCAGACTCCCTGGTGGATACTTGCATATTATCTGACCATGTCCTCATCCACCGTCTGTTTTTTTGGTGGCACTTTCTTGTGGGTCCAAAGCTGTGCAGTTTCTATGAATGCCTGTCGTTCTTTTGTGCTCAGAATCGGGGTGTCCGTCAAGCAGCAGTTTACAGAGGAGGACATCTACAAGGACCGGGACAGCCAAATCTCTGCAATCGAGAAGACCTTTGAAGATGCTCAGAAACCTGTAAGTGAAAAGCACGAAAGAAAAGCCACCCCCCCCTTCCTATAACACATTAACTCTTTATTTCCTTCCCTCAGATTAGTCAGCATTACAGCAAGCCGCGTGTCACCCCCGTGGAGGTCATGCCAGCCTTCCCCGACTTTAAGGTATGGAGATGTTGGATTGTGTTGTGCACCGCTCCCCTAAAATGTGCAAGTAAAGCAGAGCATTGCTCATCTTCCTCCTCCTCTGTCTCCAGATGTGGATCAATCCTTGCGCTCAGGTCATCTTTGACTCTGATCCTGCTCCTAAGGAGACGACGGGCACGGCAGCGCTGGAGATGATGTCACAAGCCATGATCAGGTGGAGAGGTCTCTCCGTACAACTCAGCGAAAATCTGTGGTTGGTAAGAAGACAGGGTTCATTCATGTGTCTCTGTATCCGCAGGGGGATGATGGATGAAGAAGGGAACCAGTTTGTGGCCTACTTTCTGCCGGGTGATGACACCATGCGGAAGAGGAAGAGAGACCAGGATGAAGGTCTGGACTACATGGCGGACGATATGTAAGTGCAAAGCTTCTCTTTCCTGTCCATATTGGGAGTGATTGTCTTTGTTTCTCTTTATTTTTGCCGTTTGTTCTCCCATTAACCAGACAACCATTATGTCTACAGATACGATTACAAGATCGCCAGGGAGTACAACTGGAATGT
Source organism: Oophaga pumilio (assembly GCA_009801035.1). Taxonomy (NCBI): domain Eukaryota; kingdom Metazoa; phylum Chordata; class Amphibia; order Anura; family Dendrobatidae; genus Oophaga; species Oophaga pumilio. Next base: position 92,432 of record VIAB01005568.1, on the reverse strand, counting down.
GAAGAACAAGGCCAGCAAGGGATACGAAGAGAACTACTTCTTCATCTTCCGTGAAGGCGATGGCGTTTACTACAATGAGCTGGAGACCAGGTGGGGGGCATTTATGGTTACAGGTGGGGAAAGCTCCGCTGGAGGGGACGGCATCTGGAACTCCCTCCGATCCTGAGAATAAATGTGATGCAGAGCGGATTTGGTGCTCAGGAAATGTGGGGAAGCAGAGGTTGGACCCCACTAATCACACAGCGATGGCTTATCCTAGCAGTGTCACCACGTGAGGGGAAGACCCCTTTAGGTCACTGCTGTGTTTTTTAGATGTGAGGGGTATGGCTGTATTTAGATTGCAGACTGTGGTTACAACGTGATCTTACCCGGAGGTTTCCTCCATTTTTGCAGAGTGCGTCTCAGCAAGAGGAGGGTGAAGGCCGGCGTCCAGTCCGGAACAAACGCCGTGCTGGTGGTGAAACACCGAGACATGAATGAGAAGGAGCTGGAGGCTCAGGTACGATCGGGGGCTAAAAGGAAAGTGTGGTGATCCGCAACCAGTGGCACTACAACGCTCAGCATGTACTGACACTCTCAGGGCTTCCTGGGAGTTGTAGTTTTGCCAAGTGGTTTGCAGAACACCGCTGCAGAGAACAAGAAAAGGTTCTGGTAACATCATTAGTGATCGTGTCCCCCTGGACTTTGTAGGAAGCCCGCAGAGCTCAGCTGGAGAACCACGAGCCCGAGGAGGAAGAAGAGGAGATTGAAGTGGATCATGAGACTCAGGGATCAGGTAAATGACGGCACAAACCTAAGTCAGTACCGCAGTAATACTGATCGGGACACAGAGGTGTAATAACTGCGCCAACAAACGGGCAGGGAACAAATGGTGCAAAACAGACTAAACGCCTGAAACCACAACCACCCGGAGGAACTACAAGAGGCAGCAGAATGATGACACACAGTCTCCTGCAGACCTTTTAACCCCCTCCCCGATTTTCTCTCTAGCGCCTTTAATTTTTTTTTTCTTTGCATTTTTCAAGAGCCATAACTCTTTAAAAATTGTTTAATGTTTTTAAAAATGTGGGTTTGTAATTTTAATTTTTCCTTTTGTAATTGCTTGTATAGTACACAGTTGCATTGCTTTTTAGGGCTTCATAGAAATGCAAAGATGGCTGACGTGGGGGGAAGGGTGAGCCCTTCTGTCACCCAGTCTGTCACCCCGTCACTATCTAACCATTTAGATGACATGAGGTTAAGCACAAAATATCTGAAGGTGCCGAAAGGACAAACAGAAGCAGGCGGGGCGATATATCTTGTGTTTTGCCAAATGCCAAGTTTTAAAGCGGAATCTTAGCGATGGACGTTCATTTCTTGCAAAGACGTCCTGCGGCCACCAGAGGGCGATACGTCTGTACATCTCTAGGTCCTGATCCGCTGCGGGATGATATTTTGGTTAAACGACAATATCCACCATCAATGCTAATGGCACTTCATATAAACTGAAACAAGTACATGTGCAGAAAAGATCCATAATTAGAAAATAATCTTTATTGAAACACGGGGAAACTGAAAACAAAAAAGCAGAATGTCAAATGGGATGCTGAGAGGCAAACACTACGTAAAGGGAATTCGAGAATGAAGGACATTGGGAGCTTAAATACCCTACAGTACAATACATGGACGTGACATTAAGTGAATTCTGAGGCTATGTGCACACGTTGCGGATTGTTAGCATTTTTGCCGTGTTTTTTTTTGCGGCAAAAACACTTACACAACGCAACCCATTATAGTCTATGGCATTCTGCTATGCTGATGCTGCGTACTTTTCCGTGGCGTAATCGCATCGTGGAAAAATACGCCGCATGCTCATTATTTTGCCGCCATAGGAATGCATTGAACCGCTTACTTTCCGCATGTGGCTATGCCCACCGTGCGCAAAGTGAGTGGCTCATGTGCGGATGGTACACAGGGTCTGGTGGAGAGGAGACTCTCCTCCAGGCCCTGGGTACCATATCCCTGTTAAAAAAAAAATAAAATAAATTGTGATATTCTCACCTTCTGGCGACCCCCGCAGCTTTCCAGGTCCTCGTGATGCCTGGTGACAATGACCCCAGATGACATAGCATCACGCGAGACTGCTACGTCATCTGGGGTCATTGTCACAAGGCATCACTGGGAACGAGAGTTGCCGGGAGCATCGTGAGGATTGGGAAGGCTGCGGGGGTCGCTGGAAGGTGAGAATATCACGATGTTATTTTAATTATTATTTTTAACATTATCTTTTACTACTGATGCGGCATCAATAGTAAAAAGTTGGTCACACTTGTCAAACACTAAGTTTGACTAGTGTGACCAACCTGTCAATCAGTTTTCCAAGCGATGCTACAGATGGCTTTGAAAACGCTAGCATTCTGCAAGCTAAATACGCTTGCAAAACGCTAGTGTTTTGCGGGAATACGTATGCTGATTCCGAATGCGTATTTCCCGCGGCAATTCCGAACGTGTGCACATAGCCTAAGTCTTGTTTTTGCAAAAAATTACATAATAGTTTTATTCAAAGTCATACAAACAAGACAGATCAAAATGTAGAAAAAGCGGTGATTATAAAAACAGGCAGGCAACAATACAACCATGGGGCAATACAATAGGCATACAGCGTATTAGGGAGTAAACGGGGTCAAAATAGTATGTAAGGCAATCTACAGAGTAAAATTCACTATAGTATAAGACCCGTAAGCATGGGGGGTGTGCATATATATATATAGAAACTTTAATATACAGGGGAGGTCCGCAAGGTGATACAAGTATATGACGCATGCCCCGGCTTCAAAAATCATTATAATTACAACCTGATTTGATGGTCAAAAGTACAAAAATGTGGGTACTCAGGCACACAAATGGGTGTCAGGTGCACACACCAGAAAACCATGCCTCTTACACATATGCTTTTAAGCCTACGTATTGGGCCGGGGCCCTGACGCACGTTTCACTGAGGCTTCAGACATAGGTCTCTAAGTTGATAGTTTTGTTTCGGGATGATATTATTATTCTGACCTGATTGTTCCTCGTCTTTTCACAGATGCAGAAGATGGAGACAAGGGCAGCGAGAGTGAGAAGGAGGGAAGCGCTGGGGAGGCTTCCAGCAGCGAAAGCGAGCGAGAAGACGTCCAGGAGGAGAAAGACGAGGATAAGGATAGCAGCGAGGAGGACAGAGCCGCTCGAGACAAGGAGGAGATCTTTGGAAGCGATGATGATGACGACAGCGATGATGATGATGATGATGACGACGACGATGCCCAGAATGAGAGTGGCGGGGAGGCAGAGGACAGCGGCAGCGAGGAGGAGGAAGAACAAAAAAACAGAAGAAGCCGCAGCGCCAGCAGTAGTCCCTTCGGGAGTGACCGTTCCCAGCAGGACAATGAGGACCAGAGCGGCAGCGAGCAGGGCTCCGCATCCAGTGACGGTAGTGACAGTGACTAAGCCGCCACCTGTCCACACAAATCTCCTGTTTTGTACATATTTGTTTGTATCATACGTTTAGCTGAATAAACATTTTCCATGACTCCTGAGGATCATTTCTGTCAGGGAGAACTTGTGGGGTCCCCACACCTCTCAAAATGAAATCCCCAACCCAGCATAGAAGATACTTAAAAGGCGTTTTTTGGTTTCAGGAAATCCTTGTCCGTTGCTGCTCTGTCTGCAATGATGTCGACGCTGACTACAATTACAGTCAGTTGACGGCACGAGCTCCTGCGCTCAGTTATTGGCTGCAGCACTGTTTAAGTGAAGTCAATACCAGACAGAGCTACGGCGGAGATTTGACGCTGGACTTACTGAGGGTAAGTAAAGCAGTGTTTATTGAACTGGAGATCCCCTTTAAATGTCATCCCTAACCATGCACACATTATAGCAACCTTCTTCATCTTTTACATGCAAGAGAACAATTCTGCTTCCATCTGCTCTCTTCGTTGCAGAATTTACTGTCTGCTGCCAGCCGCTCAAATAAGTCCTCGCCCTTCTACTATAAAGGTGTGGCCAGTGACCAGGTCATGTCTATTGGAAGCCATATATAGATAATTCCAATGTGCACAGGAGGATGAGAGCCACAGATGCCGGAGAAAAGCACAGGAGAGGCTGCAGACTACTGGCACAGCTGCATGCGCTGCCTACTGCTGAGACAGAAGTGGTCGTACATTAATGTACAGGAACCAGCCTTGACATTCGGAGATCACACCACAGCGCCATACAATGATTAATGGCCATTTTTGGGTGATGCAGCTTGGTTCTTACGTGTGTGGAGTTGTGGCTCTGTACCTTGTGTGCGTCGTCCTGCCACATCCAGCGTGTGGATAAATATCAGCCCTATACTAATCATATGCCTTTGATTAATTTGCTCATTAGCAAATGTGAAAATGTCTATTAAAGCAGAAGTTTTGTCAGTTTGCTGCTCTGGAACAATCGGGCAAAATACCAAGGAGGAAAGACATTGCATTGATCTTGTTGCCCATTGATCTGGGAATTATTATAAAGCTGTTTCCAAGTAATCCAGAGTCCGTTCTACAGAGCAAAGACTATTTTCAAGTGGAAAACATTAAAGGAAGTTGAGAATCTGCGCAGGAGTTGCAGTTGCCAAGCAATGCTCTGAGAATCTGCAAAAAAAAAACCCAAGAACTACAGCTCAGACTCTAAAGGTCTCGGTTATAATGTTTACGTTCATAATAGTACAATTATAAACAAGTCACACTTGTTCAGTCTTTTTCGAGGAGTTGTCAGGAAAAAAAACCTTATTTTTACTAAAAAAAAAAAAAGGCAAAATGGCCAAAGTTGGTTGAATCTGAATAAACCATGAGTCTTTGAGACTAATGATCTTTAGGCAGATGAGGACACAGTGGAAATGTTTGGCCATAATGCCCTTCATTCTAGTGGCCAAGTCAAAGTTGCTCCAGAACGATGTGGGAGACAGGGTCGCACAGAAAATGATTACTCCAAGGCTGTGGTTCCACGGTCCGGAACCACAGCGCATTTGACGGAGCGGAAATTCCGCTCCGTCCTAAGCCCCGCCCCCTTTTTGACGCACGTTCTTTCAGGATGTGTTCCGGACACCTCCGGAAAGAACGCAGGGCTACATAGCCCTGTGTTAAATTCCGTTGTGGCGACGCAGCGTCGCCGCAATACGCTATGACATGCTGCGGTCTGAAAAGACGCGCAGCATGTCCGGATACGCAGGTCTTCCGCCTGCGTGTTGTTACGCATAGTGGAGACGGGATTTCTTGAAATCCCCTCCACTATGCTGTAACATCTGGACGCTGCGTGTTTGGCGCTGCGCCAATGCACAGCGCCAAACACGCAGCATTTCCTGAAGGAATCCTGATCGTGGAAACTCACCCCAAGTCATTGCAGCTAAAGCTGGCTCTACATCCTATTGGTTCCTGGGGTGTACTTAATTATTATTATTTTTTTTTAATTGCAGCTTGTGTAGTTTGGCCTAGTTTTTGGTAATGGCGTAATGACACGGTGTTGTTGATCTGAGATTGTATTCACCACATTTTAAGACCTAAAAAACAGATTTTATTTTTATGATTGTATCCTGATGCATAAAACTATGAAATTCAATGAGGGTGTACTTATTTTTTTCCTCTACAATTTGATCATTTTTTTCTCATGACTAAGTTCTAGACAATTCCTTTAACTACAGCAACCAACGTCAGGAAGCTGCTGCCAAGGCTCATAAAATCATGGAATGCATTAAAACCTATCAATGCCGGTCTCCTCTTATGGGAAATTGTGTCTAATTGTGGGCTTCACTGTAACGGGAGGAAAGAATGTCTCGTCATCAGCAGCATTAGATGAGGATTCTCTACTGTCACAGCACTATGTTGGTTGCGCGTCTTTCCTTTAGGTCAGCGTTGTGGCATCGTAGGTGGAACTTAATAACTTGTTGAAAAACAAAGGTCTATGTTAAAGGGAAGTTATCGGAAACTTGCTTATTGTGCATGAGGTTTTTGTGTTACCTGGATTTTCGAAGATGTTTGGCAATTTTGTTTTTATTTTTGATATCCTGATTTTTCCGGAAAAAAAAATTGCTAATCTTGGAATTTTCACACTGGCCGCTGGGGCTTTTTAAGATTCACGCCTGTCTTTTCAGGACTCGCTTCAGCAGTTAATCATCAGAGGCAGGAATTGACTGATACCTCTATACACAGCTGATAATACAGCATCCACCTTTCACAATAGGTGATGTCACAGCTCACCTCCTCCTC
>VIAB01005568.1:41801-52175 GCA_009801035.1 Oophaga pumilio | reverse complement strand
GAATCTAGTGGAGACTTTACACTACTCCAACTGACGCTCGGCTTTGTGCTTGGTGATGTACGGCTGTATGCAGCTGCGCAGTCATGAAGCTCTTGGTGGAAGCCCAGTTTGCAGCTATGGAGTCAGCAGGGCATTGGTAACTTTCCTGCCCTCTCCATTTCGTGGCCGAGTTGCTGCGGTTCCTTCCACTTCTCAATAATATCACTCACAGGTTACGAGGGAAGATTTAGGAGGAAGAAATGTCATGAACAGACTTGTTACCCCAGTGGCTCCTATTCCAGGACTGCGCTGGTATCCATGAGCTCCGCACCACCGGCCGTTCTGTTACGTTAGTAAAGACAGACGGCAGGCGGAGGGCCGGAGGTTATACACCAGAGGGGCTGCTCTGTTATTTCACAATGTATTGGGGTATGTCCACATGCTGCAGCCACCTGAGGGACGAATTCCATAAGGGGGTGTTGAAGCACCAGGTGCAGGGATATTTGCAAGCACCACCCAGATGAATGAGAGTGTGAATATAGCGCGGGCCACAGGACTTCATTGGCACAAAAAAAAAAAGGTAAAGAAAAAAAGAAGGGTATACATTGTTTTTACTGCACGATATTGTAGAGTGGTCTCTGCTGCACCATCCCTCAGGGTAAAAAATACAGAAAGCCCAAAGAAAACCTCCCAAAATCAGGCCAAATGTATATGAAGTTTAAGTGTAACCAGCATTTAATCTTTCCGCCCCTTCTCTGTCCTGCAGATCCGTGAGGAGCCGAAGCCCAAGACCCCAATTGATCACTAACGTTTTTTTTTTTTGCAACGGGTATGGCGGACGGACGCCACAAAATCCATCCACAGTGAGGCCACAATCAGACCTGGATCTCCTGACAGCCTGACAGTAGGCTCAAACACTTAATGCACTAAGGCTAATGCCCCCCCAAGCTTGAAAAGCATATGAAAAACAAACAAAAAAAAAAAAAAAACAACAACAATATTTGACCCACCCCTCTCCTCTCAAGTCATAAAAGAAAATCAACATACATATCTCCAAAATGCTAATCTATGAAAACAGAAAATTAACTCTTATGATAAAAAAATATGAAAAACTTAAAAAAAAAGTGAGAGTTACCACTTCTTGGTCACTGCAACCCTAGAAAACAAAATCAATACAAAGTGATCAAAACATCATCTATACTCTAAAAACTACAGCTCGGCTTGCTGGTGACAGGCGCTCACATACACCCATTAACAGAAAAAGAAAAAAAAACTGTGCCTCTAAAAATGGCAACTTTTTTTCTTTTTTTTTACCAAGTTCTTAGATTAAAAACAAAAAACACAATGGTTTAAACAGAGTGGGAAAGACACACGCAGCAGCAGCAGGCTGCGCCATTTTTTTTTTTTTAATTTTCTTTTAATAATTTGTACTCATGGTTACCAGCCATAGTCATAACAAAAGTTATCCATAATAAAATGTATCTAAAATAACAATTTTGTTTCTATCAGAAAAGGAGCCGTGTTTTTCTATGTTAGAAATAAATAGTTAGCGCTATTCGGAAAATACTTTGGAGAGGGTGGCCACAGGCGATGCCCAGCTCTTGACCTCCACGCTCCGCGTGTGGCACAGGGTGGCAGCTTCCGAGTCCACCGCTACGAGAGGAGGGAGGGAGGTGATGTTGAGCGGATAAAGACGGTCGCTCGCAAGGGATTACGGGTATAAAGGTGTGCGCTGCGGACCCCTGAAGGTTGTGTGGTTACGTATGGCAGCACCACAATACCCAATTTGTAACAGTCCCCCCTCCTTTGACTACACACAGCAGTGTCCTGCCCAACAGGTGGCAATCCTTGTAGTGGGAACGCCCGGTCGGGTTCCTTAGCTTAGTGTGCTCGCCCGAGGTTCCTTCCCCAGAGCTCCTGGCTCCACAACTCATCGGCAAACCTCTTTGTCTGTCTTGGCAGAGTGATGCTCCTTCCTGCTCACCACAACAAGACTTCTTTGCCACCGTGACCCTTCCATGTGAATGGCGGGCGTAAGTGCGCGCACTAGAAAAGACTCTTCATTAAGATCCCTCCCCCTCCCCCCATCATGGTCGTCGGGTATAGACAGAAAAAAAAGCTCCTTCCTCAACATGAACGCTTAGCCGTGCCGCGTGGACTTACATATTAAACCAAAGTTAAAAAAAAGTTATGATAGCTGAAACGATTATTAGAACGCAGTGGGTGGATGATGTAGTGATGGCCTCGGGCGGGATTGGGATCGCTCACTTCCCTGGCCGAGGACATGGGGAAGGTAAAGGATCTGCAGGTCCTCGTGGAGGAGGGTTGCCCCAGCGTCATGTCAGATTGTCGACGTCTTGTCTGTGCCCTCTGTCAGAAAGGAAAAGAAAGTAAATGGGTTAGAAAGCCGACGACCATGAGGGCAACACGTCTCCGAAACATCCGAGTGCAACCCACAACCCCCCCAAAGGAAAGAGACGTGTCCCCCCCGACCATAAAAGGGGTCCATGACACATTCAAATCCGATGGTCTCCAACCTGAATAACCCTCATAACTACATTTTTTTCTTGCCTTTATTTTATTATTTCTCCACCATACAAAGTTTTTTTTTTCTTTTGGGCGGACGTGGTGTAGTTTTGAATGAGTGAAAATGAAGAAAATAAAAAATCCAAGTGAGGTGAAAATCTCCCCCACATTTCTATTTTTTTTGCGTTCATTATGGGGTAAAAAATAAATTAAAAAAACATCCCCAGTAATAGGATTCTCCAGGTCAGTGCAGTTATGGCGATACCAAACTTGCATAGTTTTTTTTGTGAAAATTTAGAACTGTTTCGGTTTGTTTCGCTATTCTCCGACACCCATAACTTCATTTTTCGGCTGCTGGCGCTTGTGTTTTTCTCTTGTGTACTGAGCTGTAGTTTCTATTAATCCCACACACTACATTTCAATGACCTTTCATTGTATTTTTCGTGGCGGTTCCGTTTTGATTTATTTCTCGTTATGGCGTTTACTATATGGGTTAATCGATTTTATATTTTCATGGACCGCAATTCTAAGGACGTGAAGATACCGAATACGATTTTTTTTTTTAACTAGAAAAAAAAAAGTGGGGAAGGAGGGAGTCATACTTTAAAAAAAAAAAAAAAAAAAAGTTATTTCAGCGATAGTTTGCTTTATCTACTGCCGTACTACAATGGTGACAATGATGGTCTTCTAAAAGGGAGTACCAAGATAATGGCAGGTCAGTGGCACACCATGATCGCATCAGAAATGCAACACAATCAGAGAATGACAGCAGAACTTAAGGGATTAAATAGCAGCAATCTGAGCCAGCTGCAGTTAGAAGGCGGATGCCGGCTGTGTTACACAGTGTGGAGCAGACCCTGCTCCTGAGCCGTCTGACATGTACGTCACATCATGATGGAGTTGGAGTAACTCTGCGCTATGGCAGCGCTGTGGTATATAAAGCTTGGGTTGGATTGGGACCCGCAGTAGTAATATTCCATCAATCTGCTCACCCAGGGTGTGGCCTTACCCTCCAGCGCGTGCTCCGTCATACTCAGGCATAAAGACTCCAGTCGGGGGTTAATCTCCAGATCCGCCCCGGGAACCTGGCAATCTGAAGACAGACGAGCCTTTATCACTACATGGTTTCATGTCTATTTACTTTCTACTTGTTATTCCAACATGGAGCAGCCTTAGGGCCCCCGTCACACATAGCGACACACCAGCGATCCCGACAACGATATGCACTTGTCAGGATCGCTGGTGTGTCGCTACATGATCGCTGGTGAGCTGCCAAACAGGCAGCGATCAGGACAGCGACACTGCGGGTAAAGTCGCTTAGTTACCCGCAGTGTACGTTGGATACCAGCCCGCTGGTACAGGGAGCTGGTAACCAAGGTACACATCGGGTTTCCAGCGCCGCCCGGCGCTTGGAAACCCGATGTGTACCTTGGTTACCAGCTGATCGCTGGTCTCCTGCCTGCCACACGCAGTGATGCGTGCAGGCCAGCAGGAGACCAACGATCAAAAAAATGTCCAGGACATTCAGCGACGATCAGCGATACCCAGCAGGGGGGCTGATCGACGATGAATGTCCCACACAGCGATATCGCTGGGGAGATCGCTGTTGCGTCACAAAACTAGTGACTCAGCAGCGATCTCACTAGCGAGATCGCTGTGTGTGACGGGGGCTTAAAATGGGGTTACCTCTAAGAGACAATATCACCTATCAGTAGGTAGGCGACTGCTGGGGACCACCATGGTTTATGAGAACTGGGGTCCTGATCCCACACTAATCACATTACCAGTAAATCTGCTGACCCGATCAGACATGGAAGCCCCGCCCTTTGACCTCTAAACAAACAAAAAAAAAGATCAATGGCAATAAAAGGGTTGTCCACTACTGGACAGTCCGTTCTTAAAAAGGTTTGTTTCCTCAACGTGGTAAACTACAACATTGCAAAGTGCTTGTAAAATCAAGAAACTCTGCAATTTTCTCATTACTAAAATTCCTCTCCAATCTCAAGATAGAGGGCATGTTTAACACTATAGTTTACTGCATGCTGCCTTGGTTACCAGCCACCTTTGCAATCTATCAATGGTGACTGATCTAGACCTACAGAAAGAGCGCAGGGCTGAAGCTGGATGGATCAGTGCCCCTGTGATACTGCACAGACCAAGCTGCCCCATATAGAAGCATAGCTGAGCATATAGTTGGGGCCAGCGGTGTGGCTATACTGGCACTGCCCCACGACAAGTAGGAGATCAGGAAGCAGAAGAGCTGCGCACTCCTAAAGATTATAGCAGGGCAAACCAATATCTGAAAAATATATTGCTTACTTCCTGGACTGGGTCCATTCCTCTGATATCAGGTCTGTGTCTGCTGGGAGGCACCGTGAAGACAGAGGAACAGCGACAGTCCAGGAAGGAAGTTTTGTGTTTTATTTCCCCATTTTTTTTTTTTTTTTTTTTTGGAAAAAAGGGGTTTCAACCAGTTTCAATAACTTACCGGGGGGAAACTTGAGGATGCTCTGTGGAGACGTGTGCACGGGCAGCGAGTGGGTGCGCTGCACAGAGCTGTGACTCTGGCATGGCATACTGTTACTTCCTCCGGGATTGGCGAACCACAGATTCTACAAGAACAGAGAAGATGCATGGTCTGCGCCATAGAACGTGTTCCCCGCCATGATGTCCGCTAATCACAGCTACTCGCTCACCTGTCGTCCCTGGCTCGCAGTGCTTTGGCTGGTAAGTGAATGTCGTGGAGAGACACCGCCAATTGACCCGGGACTTATCACGCCAATGCGGGTAGGTGGCACAGCCCTTGGGGGCATCGGAAACGGGCGCTGCCCTCTTCGTGCCAAAGATGGCCCCACAGAACCAGCTATGGGGAGGGAGTTTGAAGCAAATGCCCAGCTGTAAAAACAAGAAATGAACAATTAGATGATTATATTGATTACTGTGGTTCCGCCCTGCATGGCGAACTACTCTGCCCTGCAGTGGTAAAAGGAGGTTTGCTACAGGGACCCTGTGGACGCAGGTCTTTGCCATATAAATATATAGAGTAAACGTGGTGTGAATGTGGCCTAATCCCTCCACAAATCTCAGCCCATCTGTGCTGCCACCTAGTGTTCAAATGTTACTTTACATGTCTGGCAATGCACAATGCTTTTACAGCACATCACAGAGGGTCTTCTCAAATAGTCTAAGGAACTGGTGAAAGGTACGACAAAGCCAGACCAAGCAACACAACTCTGCTTCCCAGCGACTTAAAAAGGCATACCCATTTTGGACATTTCTAGCATATTCACAGGACATGCCAGAAATGTTTGACCGACGAAGGGACCCTCAGGTATGGAGAGAACAGGCATCTAGTGATCCAGAGGGGGAGCACGACAGGTGCTGCTACTGTAACTCCCATAAAAATGAAATGGTCACACGTTTCGCCACCTCCTCATCTCTCTCCACCTGGAAGCCACAATTGACTCATCAGGAGGCCTCTTGTCTCCACATACATGGTTGGACCACCTTTGGGACCCTCAGACACTTTTGGCATATGCTGTGGATATCATAGGGCGGGAGTACTCTATAGCTCTGAGATATGAACACTTGCCCATATATTACCGCTCTGAAGCACAAGGCACTCAGCATCCTCTATCTCTCCAGCTCCTCTCCTGCACCCTACAGCTCCCTTATACAGCCCACCTGCACCCCTTCTGTTGTCTGTACCCCTGCATTTCCAGTAATGCCTTGCGGGGCAATGTCCGGAGCAGCTTCATGACCTGCTGTTTCCAGGAACCGATTCTTTTTTTCTGTGTCTCAGTAAATGCCTGTCGGAAGCAATGATAGCGGAAATGTCAGTAAATGGAGCTAATGGTCACCATACATCACACGTCACTGATGCCAGGTGACTGGCGCACGATCCTACTTGCCTCATGTGCCAGGCACTTCTCTATAAGCTGCAGGTAACAGGTTATATTATCCTCATCAGGCCGAGACACCAATAACTGTGTGCAGACTGTTCAGAGAGAAAAGTGTCAGCTCATAGACGGCTGGTCCGGATGAAGGGCAATGTCCTGACGATGGTGTGCTCACCTTTACCCAGTACTCTTGTAAGCTGTCCGGGGATGTCGCCATCTGCTATCGGTGGCACAGAAGTCTCCAGGTCGCAAGTTGGGGTATTCTGAGGCTGGAAGCCATCAGCAGTCAGTCCTGTGGGTGGCTCGTTCTCATCAGAGCCTTTACTTGCAGAGTCTGGATTTGGCCGGCGTTGGGACGTCTGCTCGCTGCTTGTCGATTCTGTCTGATTGGGGTGGTAGAACTTGATAGGTGTAATAACGACCTGCTGAAGCTCTTGTAGAGCATTGCGGACGTTTCCTCCTTCTAAAATGTCCTGTAAAAAACAAAGCTTAGAACTTAGGGGAACCAGTGGGAAAAGTAGAAATGATCTGTGCAGCTGGGAGCAGACTCTGAACAGAATCAGTTACGTTCCCCCTCTGGCACCTAAAAATACAATCCCTTTTTACTACCCCTACAAAAGGAACTATACAGCCCTGCTATAGCAAACAGTGAACTTAAGTCAATGCTGTGTCTATCAGCATGACGCCATCAGCTGGACCAGGTGGCGCCAAACCATTTACTTCCCTGGGTCCCGTCCTATATACCACTGTATGATATTTATGCAATGTGTGTACGTAACAGCACAGCAGCCCCTTTAATCCCTTTCTCACATTTTTGTTTTTTCCTCCCCTTATTCCAAGAGCCTTAACTTTATTCTTCTATGTCTTGCGGGACAAGTTCTACTTTTCAATGACCCCAGAATGACTAAAAAGTGGGAAAAAAAAAACCTAAAAATTGAAGTCTGGTGAAATTGTGAAAAAAGTGTAATTCAACAATTCGTTTTTTTCTCTATTAAATGATCGGGCGATACCCTTGTTTTCTGCGCCCTCAGCGGATGTTTTTATTGATATCATTTTGATATCATTTTGGGGTACATACAATGATCCGATGGCCACTTATTGCATTTGTCGCACTGTTACAGAGTCTGCAAAAAAGAATTAAAAAGATTCCGAAATAGGACATAACTGTGCGTCAGATACCGGTAAGGGGTTAGAGGAGTTATGAAGTTGCATTTTAGCGCAGCCCCCACCATCGGCCATGTCGGCGTTCACTATGTTGCAGACATGACGTGAATAAACTTCAGTTCGTGTTTTAGCAAAGGAAAAAATAAAAGACAAACAAATCTGTGATAACAGTTGCTAACAAACTCTTGGGATTTCTTAATGAAACCACCAAAAAAAATCTGAATAAATGTATATAACTCGTAGAAAACGAAGACGTCTTTTACCTTCTCTAGTGAACGGAGGACGCTCTGTCTTTCGCGTAACTTCTGAATGCTCAGAGCGATTTTATGCCGGGCTCCTTTAGTAACATTCTGATAGAAATAGAAGGAGAAACACAAATACTAAGAGCCGGGATTATCCTGGACATCAACAATAATCAGAGATTTCCCCAGGGCCGGTATTTACTGTGGCCGTGTCTGGTACAGCAGCTCAGACTATTCCAAGAACAGGGCCGAGCTGCGTCAAGATGGAGCAGAATGAAATTTTGCATTTTGCTGGAGACACACATGCACTAGATCCAATTACTTAAGAAATCAATTATCCCATCAGCATCTTAGGAATGCATGGAGGAAAGAAAGTACAAACTTCATCCATGCAGATTTGCATCCAGGACCTCAGCGTTCCAGGAAAACAATGTTAACCACTCGCACACCAATGCAGAGAAGTTGCTGCCAGAAATATAAACGAACAGGAAGGTCTGACAAATACTTCTGAGAAATGTGGAGGATTCCCTGGAGGTGTAATCTGCAGATCATTATAATCCTGTGTACACCGCGGAGGAGGAACACGTCGTCCACTTACTTGTGATTCCAGGTGCTGCTCCGTCAGCATCATCATCTCCTCGTAGCTCATCTGAGAGAACAGCGATGCATATTTATGAAGACGTAAACTTTTCAACCAGGAGGGAACATCTGTAGAGGGCGAAAAGGAAAAAAATTTGCATCCATCATCAATCATCTGTGAATGGATAAACCCAAGCCCAAAGCCATTTCTTGAATTCCGTACCTTTCATCCCGCTCCCATCCTCTTGAAATGTGTTGCGTCCAGAGCCCAGCTCCTCTGTCTGCTCGCTTCCTGAAGAAGCCACGCTGCTCTGCGGGGAGAGGGGAGCATGGTCGGGGGTGAGGAAGACGGGGCGCCCAGCAGCCTCTTCGCTCCCTCCCCACTCGTTAGACGATTGCTGGGAGGTGGGTATCAGGGACATGGAGCGCTTTAAGGGACTTGGGTGTATTTGGCAGGAAAGCACTGCAAAACAGAAGGTGACATGTCAGAACTGGTACCGGGGGTCAGCAGTCACTGCCGCTCCTCAGTGCTTCACTCCTACCTGAGCTGCCGCCCACATTCTGGATGGCGGAGGGCACTGAACTGGAAGAAGGAAAGGGCATGAGTCCATTTTCTCGCATTGGCTTTTCATGCCAGCTATGCCCAGACTCTCCCATGCTGGGATCCCCTGGGGCCTGCCACTCATCAGAACCCTGCCGCATATGTGTGCTGTGCCGGCTGTAACCAGAAGACATTCGCTCTTCCAGGTGGTTGAGCCACAGCGCCAGAGAGTTGCGATCATCCAGAGTGGTGGCGGGATGGATCAGTGCATAGGACAGGAGCTGTCGGCTTTCCTCGATGTACAGGTTGCTCTCGGTGGTGTACGCCAGCACCTTCTGCAGCAGCTTCATGTACTCGCACTTGGCTTCAGTGTTGCGGGGCTGCAGCAGGGGCAGGTGGGACAGGAGCAGCGAGATCACCTTCTCTTTAGACTCCTGGTGCCACTGACTGATGAGCCCTGCAGAGGAGGAGACATTATAACAGATAAACATCACTATTACCAACCACAGCTCACATTTCACCCCCCCTGCTTCCTCTGCAGCGTGTGAAAAAGAAACAAAAAAATTACCATCACTCAGTGTTTGGCTGCAGCAGTCACCTATGTTTGAGAACTTAGTGAGTGATGGTGGCACCTAAAAAGGTATTGGCGGGATCAGTGTTTCTTGAGCCCCTTCAAGACATATGGCATATATTTACATCATTGGCCGTGTCCCTCCCTTTAATGCAGGCTCACACGCTGATGCTGCATCTTTTCACCCACTTGAGTGATTTAATCATCTATGCCGATGTCAATCACTGACAGTGACATTTAACACGCGACCGCCCAAAGAGCCCAAATGCCGCCCACCGTCGTGCCCGTTACGTGATCGTGGGGCGTCTATGGGTTATCATGACAGCTGAGGGTCTGCAGAAGACCCCGTGACTGTTGCTGTGAATCTGCTGTGAATGCCGGCTCATGGACGGCGTTCATAGGAGATCGTGATTTCTGCTATACATAGCAGGGCTGAAGCACTGCTACTTATAACGATCGGACAATCGCAGCTTCAAGTCTCCTATAAAAATAAAATAAAAAAAGTTCAAAATCATCCCCATTTTTGCCACATTAAAAAAAAATACACATCTAGTACAGCTTCGTTCAGAAATGACCAATCAAAATACAAAATAAATTAATCCGATTGGTAAATGGCGTAAGGAGAAAAAAATAAAAAATCAAGAGGCAGAATTACGTTTTTTTGGTCACCGCAACATTTAAATAAAATGCAATAAGATGAGATCAAAACATTGTATGTACCCAAAATGGTATCAGTAAAAAGGACAGTCCTAAGCACAATAGTGAAATTGCACTTAATTTTCTTGCAATTGCACCGCACTTTCAATGGTTTCCCCCCTTTTCCAGTACATTATGTGACAAAAACAAATGGTGTCATTCAAAAAGTACAACTTG
>VIAB01005567.1:43499-53680 GCA_009801035.1 Oophaga pumilio | reverse complement strand
CCCCTTCTCTTCCCTGCCAATCAGTGTGCGAAGTCTCGCGCATTTGCATCCTGTTAGCCTATGGGAACTCCTGCTGTAGGTCACATGTTATGGAACCCGAGAAGTTTAAGTGCACTGTGGAGATTCAGGATGCCTATCTTCACATTCCGATTTGTGTCCCACATCAGAGATTTCTTCGTTTCGAGATTTAGGAGGAACACTATCAGTTCACAGCTCTTCCCTTTGGCCTAACCTCTGCTCCCAGAGTGTTTATGAAAGTGATGGCAACCGTTATGGTTATTCTTTGGTCCAAGGGGATAGTAATTATCCCGTATCTGGACGATCTCCTGATCAAGGGTCCGTCCTTCCGAGACGGTTGTCAGAGCCTTCAGATCACCCTAGACACCCTCGCCCGTCTCGTCTGGATAGTCAACACTGTAATATCATCCCTAATTCCAGTCCACATCTTGGTATTTTTACGGTGAAGTTCGATACCATTTGCTCCAGGATTTTCCTCCCAGAGGAGAAAAGCTAAGCTTTCCGTCTGGGGATTTGTTCCCTATGACTCCCCTCACCTCATGCTCTCCGGTTCTGTATGAAAGTACTGGGAAAGATGATAGCTGCCATGGAACCCCTGCCCTTTGCCCAGTTACGTTACCGTTGTCTCCAGCCGGCCGTCCTTTCAGCTTGGGACTATAGGATCTTGTCCCTGGACTATCCCATTGTACTACCATCCCGAGTGAGGCAGTCCTTGGCATGGTGGTTTCCCTCACCCTACATTCGACTCAGGAGATCATTCCGTCACCTCCACTGGCAAGTCATCACTACTGATGCCAGTCTCCTCGGATGGCGAGGTGTTTTTCTCCATCACACAGTCCCTTGTAGCTGGAACTTTCAGGAAGCCTTCCTTTCCATCAATTTACTGTAGATCAGAGCCAGCTACCTCTCCCTTCTCCACTGGCAGGATCTTCTAGCAGGCCATCCAGTTCGCATTCAATTCGGCCGGGGCATACATAGACCACCAGGGTGGCATGTCCTTTACGTCGGAGTTCTCACGGATTCTGGTTTTGGCCAAGTAACGCCTACCAGCAATCACAGCTGTGCACATTCCGGGAGTGGACATTTGGGCCTCCGATTTCCTAAGTAGTCAGTGTCTCTCCTCGGGCTAGTGGTCCCTCAACCCCACCGTGTTCTACCAGATTTGCCAGAGTTGGGGCACTCCCGACGTCGATCTAATGGCATCTCGGGTGAATCACAAGGTGCCCCGCTTTGTAGCCAGGTCTTGCGACCTTCTGGTGGTCGTTTGCGATGCCCTGGTAATTCCATGGTCTCATTTTCAGCTCCCTTACCTCCTTCCTCCTCTGCCACTGATCTCGAGGCTCATCAAGAAGATCAAGTCTCAGTAATCCTGCTGGTTTCAGACTGGCCTAGAAAACCATGGTACTCAGAGTTAGTCAGTCTGTTCACAGACGTACCCTGGAAACTTCGAGACGTTCTCTCACAGGGTCCCATCTTCCACCAGAATTCTCGTTCTCTCAATTTAATGCATGGCCGCTGAGGACCCAGTTCTGAGGAAAGCACATTTTTCATCCCAGGTCATTCAGACTATGATCAACGCAAGAAATTCCTTGTCCTCACGCATTTGTCATCGGACCTGGAAGGCCTTTTTTTTGTTGATGTGACAACAACCACTTAGCCCCCATGTCCTTTTCCCTTCCGTCCATCCTGACTTTCCTTCAGTTGGTTCTCGACTCCGGTTTCTCAGTACACTCAAGGGTCAGATATTTGCGCTCTCTATGCTTTTTCAATGGAATTCGGCTTCCTGTCCCCAGGTCCAGACTTTTCTCCAGGGAGTGGCTCGCCTGGCGCCACCGTATCGCCCTCCTGTAGAGCTGTGAGACCTTGACCTAGTTTTTAAGCTTTCTTCAGCATTTCCTCTCTAAACCCATTCAGGACATCACGTTTTCTCTCCTTGCCTGGAAGGTTGCCTTTTTGGTAGCCATCACTTCCATCAGAAGGGTCTCTGAGCTAGCAGCTCTCTCCTACCGCTCTGTGTTTCTCATCCTTCACCAAGATAATGTGGTCCTTAGACCGGTCCTTTGCTTCCTTCTCAAGGTTGTCTCCTCTTCCCACATCAATGAAGACATTGTCCTGCCTTCTTTCTGCCCATCTCCTGTTCATCCCCTGGAAAGGTCTCTTCACAAGCTGGACCATGTCAGAGCTCTTCATTGCTATCTCTTAAGGACAGCTTCTTTCAGACGTTCTGACTCCCTGTTTGTCATTCCTGAGGGTCGATGCAGGAGACTCCCTGCTTCCAAGTCTAACATCGCCCGCTAGATTCGTTCAAAGATACTGGAAGCTTATCACGTCAAGGACAGACCACACCCTCTGGGAGTGAGGGCACCCTCCACCTAGGTGGTTGGGACCTCCTAGGCATATCATCATAAATCCCAATCTTGATGATCCTTCAGAGCGCCATCAAATCCATTTTCATCAAATGGAAAGAACATGGTACCACATCAAACCTAACAAGAGAGGACCGCCCACCAAAACTCTCAACCCGAGCTAGGAGGGCATTAATCAGAGAGGCAGAACAGAGACTAAAGGTAACCCTCACGGAGCTGCAGAGTTCCCAAGCAGAGACTTGGCGTATCTGTCCATATGATCACAGTAAGCCGCACACTCCATAGATGTGGCCTTTATGGAAGATTGGGTTGGAAAAAAGCCTTTGCTTTCACACAAAAATTGTAAGGCTCGTTTTGAGTTTGCCAAAAGACATATGGGAGACTCTACAAATGTATGGAGGAGAAGGTGATGTGGTCAGATGAGACCAAAATTGAACTTTTTGGCCACCGAGGTAAATGCTATGTCTGGCACCAAACCAACACAGCATGTCACCCCAAGAACACCATCCCCACAGTGAAACATGGTGGTGGCAGCATCATGCTGTGGGGATGTTTTTCGGGAGCACAGACAGGCAAAAATGGTCCGAGATGGGGGGAAAATAGATGTTAAAATATAAGGATATTCTTGAGCAAAACCTGTTCATCTGTCAGTGATTTGAGATTAGGATGGAGGTTCATCTTCCAACAAGACAATGACCCACAGCATACTGATGAAGTAACACGCCCGTGGTTAAAGGGGAAACGTGTAAATGTTTTGAAATGGCCTAATCATAGTCCAGACCTTAATCCAATTGAGAACTGTGGTCAGACTTGAAGGTTGCTGTTCACCAAAGGAAGCCATCTAACTTGAAGAAGCTTGAGCAGTTTTGAATTGGAATGGGCAAAAGTCCTAGTGGCAAGATGTGGAAAGCTTATAGAGACTTATCCAAGGCGACGCAAAAGGAGACTCTAAAAAAAAAAAGTACAGACTTTAAGGAGGTGACTAGTTAAGCACATTTAAGTTTTCAGTTATTTTGTTTTATTTGTTGTTTTATTCACAATAAAAAAGAAAACTAAATGTTCACAGTTGTAGGCAAGTTCTTTACTTGAATTGGTGTAAACCCTCAAACCACTCAAATTCCAGATTGTGAGGTAGCAAAACAAGAAAAATGCCAAGGGGGTGATCGCAAACCACTGTATGCTCCCCTCCAGTGCCATTCCAGCAGTGTCTGCACTTGCTCTCCAGGGACTCGCATAACAATATGTGGCCAGACAAGGCTGGCTTCACTGTCCTCTCTTTCGGGCAAATCAAGACATCCAAAGGAAGCCACTGCTCCTGCTTCCTCCGAATGTCAATTACGTCTGTAGGAGAGTAGAGTGAAGCCAGCCCTTATTGGCCACAGGGATCGCGTGACAGCTACTGCCTACCCTAGACCGTTGGAACAGTTCTGGCACCAGAGGAAAGTGTAGGTGTTATTATTTTACTGGGGAAGGGGAATCTGGATTGAGAAAGGGTTGTCTGAGTTGTGGATAACCCCTTTAACAGATTTATATTCTAAAATGCAATTAGCATATTCATAGGATAGTCAGCACATGAATATAATCCATTTGGAAAACAGAACCATGCACTCACTGTCCTGCTGTCGGTGTATGTTTTTATTTTTCATTATATTCTTACAGAATGAAAATCAAAACAGAATCAACAGTATCGTGTGGTTTGCTTCTCATTAATATCTCCTGCTTAAAGGGGAAATGCAATGAAAACTATTTTCTCCCAGGCATGTAGGAGGCTAAGAAGTCACTAGAAAGCTATACTTTATAAAGAGGACATGTCAGCTATCCTAATGTGTCTGATTTTGTCAATAATTGTATTGCACTAAATGTAACAATTTGGGGCTCTTTTTCATAAAACTTTGTATTTGTGCCATTCCTCTGTTGTTCCTCCTGTTCATTATTGATTGGACTGTCAATTTAAGGCAATTTTTTCCATATGTTTAGAAGGAACAACAAAAACTGCACAATGAGGAGCTGTAATATAAATTCTGCATCGTTCCTTTTTTTTTTTTTTAATAAAAGGTTAGCTTATTTTCTTTAGTGGACATGTCAGGAGTGGTAATAGGTTGTCCTTAATTGCCCATTGTACATGGATCGTCATGAGCAGCAGCATTTTCTTCTTAGCCTGTGAAGCTAACTTAGTGGATGGGTTGTTAAACCTTTCTTTTTGTGCTTGTGCAGATTCTATCTATAATGCTGTATTCATCCAAAAAAGAAACAAATCCTGTGCCCAACCTTGAGCATTCAGATTCTGGCAAACAGGCCCAAGACAAAGATTTGGAATCGCCCTCTGTTGACACAATGCAGAAGAAAATTAATCCATTACAAGACCTTGATGAAGCTACAATAATCTGTTTTCAGGTAAAATCATGCAATAAGTTAAATGTAAGAAGTGTTCTTTTACAGTCTAATAATGGAGTGGGAACAGAATCTCTTACTGGATGCTTTCCACGTAGTTTCACTGTCTTTCCTTGTATAGCCACTTTCTAGTTTGGATGGGTTGTTATAATGATATTGTGATCTCTCCCAAAAACTTAATTAAGAAAGTGCTATTCCAACCTAAACTTCCTTTTTTGGTTGTCCTCTGCTATACCATAGTGAGCTGCCCTGCAATATGAGAGTAAAAAGCATTGGCTATAATATAATGAATAAGAATTAGGTACCACTTACCCTACTTTTCGCATTATAAGATGCACTTGTTTCCCCCATATTTGGGGGGAAGATGGGGGTGCGTCTTATAATACAGATATACCTTACCGGCTGCGGTGGAGCAGGGTCCCAGGGTCGCTGCTGGAGCAAGAAAGAGTGGAGCAATGCTGCAGGCCACAGACTGGGATGGGGGGGTGTTCGAATGTGCGGCGCGCTGCTGCGGGTGTCTGCCGCTGCAGGTATCCGATGCTGCGGGGGCTTTGCCAACATTTTGTAAAAGGCCAGAGCCCCCGCAGTTCCATGGTTTCCTATGCGGTGGACTCTGGGAAAATGGCTGTCGGGGGCAGCGCATGCGCAGATAGAGAGCTCGGCACCAAGATCTTGGGAGATGAGATCTCAGTGGTGCCGAGATCTCCATCTGCGCATGCGCCGCCCCCGGCAGCCACTTTCCAGGAGTCCACCACATAAAAAAACATGGAACTGCGGGGGCTCTGGCCTTTTGCAAAATGTCGGCAGACACCCGCAGCGGCGCACCGCACATCCGAACACCCCCTCATCCCAGCCTGCGGCCTGCAGCAACACTCCACTCTTTCAAGTTTTTTTTTCTTATTTTTCTCCTCACAATTTGGGGTACGTCTTATAATCCGCAAAATAAAGTACTTTCTTTTCAATCATCACTTTGATTTTTAGTCTATGTTAGGTCTTAAAAACTAGCCAATAATATGAGGCTCTGTTGAGAGAAAAATGAAGGACTGACCTGACTGTTTTTTTCCACCCGTCTAACCAGTTAAATAGAACCGTTTGCAACTCATTTTGGAGGGATTAGATTGTACCCAGGGTATAGTGTACTAGAAGAGTAAAGGGCAGGCCCCGAGCCTGGCAAGGAGCCTCTAGGGTTGATTGCACAGGCTGTGTATGAGGGTGGCTGAGTTTGCAAGGGAGAGAAGGGGGATCACTCAACAGCATCAGTAATCCCAGAGGGGAAAGTAGGAAAGGAATGAAGCTCCTCCATGAAAGCTTCTGCAAGCACCAGCATCCTGTGCACACAGCCTTCATACCCGGACTTCATCCCTCCCAGAATCTATTACTGGGTGGGAAGCAAGCTAAACAGCAGTGTGCATAAAGATTGCACCTGAATATGAAATTTGTATTCTTCAAAGGGGATCTGACATCTGGCCACAATTGGCCAGGTTTTGGTCTTACTTTATTTTCACTTCTCCCGAGTATTTAGTTTTTTTTTTTGGATCTGCCATACGGTTCCCAAAATATATCCACTTTTTATTTAGTGCTCAGTTTATCAAGGGTGTGTGGCTCACAGGATTTTTCTTGGGGCGTGTCTTTAGCCTGCTCTGCAAAATTACCCTGTGAGCCACGCCTCCTTGTGAAGACCTTCAAAATCAGGCACCAAATATAGAGGCCCTTATCTCTGCAACTGTATGGTGGATTAAAATAAAACAACTGGAATACTCAAGGCAGCAATGGTAATAAAATAAAAGCAAAGGTGAGCAAGTGGAAAACCATTGCACAAGCGTTTCAGTTTTTGTTTTATGTACTAGTTTCTCCACAAGTGGGGTGTCTAAAAGACGGCGTGAGATCATATCACAAAAATATAAGGTTTTATTATTCTTGTGCTCTATGGCTTTCTGAAACAAATTAACTGTATGAACCACCCTCAGGTACTTCACGAGACTCAAAACGTACCATTACATATCCTTCGTGCCATATATGAGATGGAAATGAAGAATATAGACTCCTTCCTTGATAAAATGCACAAAAGGTATTTTTTTGTTTGTTTCATGTGGATATCTGCTGGTGTTCATGATTTTACTACCCTTTATTTCCCAAAAAGGTCTTTTTGATGTAATTTGGGTGTGTAATCTGCCAGCAAACATATTGTTTAAAAAAAAAAAAAAGTTTATTCTAATGAAACATTTCACTTTGTCCATTTCTCAAAGATTCGATGGAAAATCTGTTGTGGTTGATGAAAAAGTCAAAAAGTTGGCCCAAAAATGGCAGCCCCATAAGTCTGACAAATTAGAGGAGCCTCTCTCACTTGTGACGGACACAGATATGATTATTCCACAATGCATTGTATGTATATTGGTTTGACTTTATAGTGTACATATGACATATGTCCTAACCTTAGAAATCTGCATCTATTGTTTATTCCAGCTTTAGTTGAAATCCTCTTTTTGTTTTAACCACTCCCTGCTACAGCTAATTTTTGCAGTATTGTATTTTTCCTGTGCCTCTTAAAAGAGCCATAACTTTATTTTTCTGTCGATGTAGCCAGATGAGGGCTTGTTTGTTTTTTGTTTTGTTTTTTTGCAGGACAAGTTGTAGTTTTGAATGACCATGCAATGACAATGAAATGGCTTTAAAAAACCTTCAATTCTGTCATTGTTTTTTTGGTTTTGCTTTTATAGTGTAAACTAGCAACTTAAATCTTCATATCAGTGCAACTACTGCAATACCAAAGTTGTATTTTTTTTTTTATTATTATTTTAGTCGCAGAAAAAAATTGTATTGTCTCACCATTTTCTGAAACCTAAAACCTTCAATAGAGCTATATGAGGGCTTGCTATTTTCGTAGCAAGCTCATGTCTTCATTTCATTTTGGGGTTCACATAATGGATTGATCACTTTTTTTATGGAATTTATTGGAGATGACTAAAAAATGTCAATTCTCGTTTTTCGATTTTTATGTATATAATATATACACAGCATTTATTTTATTTCTACCTAAAAAATACCTGCTTTATAGTTTGTTAGATTAGACTTCAGTGGATGTGGTGATTCTAATTGTTTATTTTTTTAATGCCTTCAATTTTGAAAGCGGAAACGTTGAATAATTCAAATGTTTTGTTTATTTTAAGTAAAATTTTCAGTGTCCCCCTGCTCGTTGTTCACTTGTCTCAGCTCTTTGACACAATTTTGCTTTCTTAGCTTTTGGATGAACTTGCCCAATAGATGGTCATTTTTTGTGCGGCATTTTAAAAAACAGTCCTTAGTATTATGACCCTTTAGTATTGACCTGACACTGATAAGAGATGTAATAGGATGAATAGTAAATCCAGAGCCGCCCTCACACAGTATTACTATGACCTGAAGGAGCTCACATCTCAGTAATGAAAACTGCCTCACAGGCAGACTTGTCTAGATGCCTATAGCAACCAATCAGAGCTCAGCTTTCACTTTACCTCAGCAGCTTCAGTGATGAAAGCTCCCCGTATAGTAAGCAATAATGACAATCTTACCATGAGGCATTTTTTGCCTGACCAGTATTGCTGCTCAGTAAGGCTACTTGCACACACTTTACCTCAGCAGTTTCAGTGATGAAAGCTCCCACACGCATGTGATCCATGTGTTTGTGCTTGCGCAATGCAAGTGTCCATGGTGTGTGTCAGTACGCATGTGCTCTGTTCGTCCGTGTGCATAGGGTGCATCCATCTGAGTGTTTGCAAGCGTGTGTGGTCCTTGCGTGCGTGTGTGGTGTGGATGTGGTATTTATGGGGTGGTGTTGTGGTATTTGTGGGGTGGTGTTTGTGTTGTGTGTGTCTAGAGTGGTCTGGTGTTTGTGTGGTGTGTTGTGGTGTTGTGCTTGTGGGTTAGTGTCTGTGTGATGTTTGTATGATGTTTGTGTGTTGTGTGTGGTGGTGTGGCCCCTTTAGCAGCGACTCTTTGGTGCCGTCGCTATAATCCATCCCTGTAAGTCACAACTGTTGTTTTCCCCTCAGCACTTTTACTTTCACCTTCACATTTCTCCATTATGTGTGTATGGCCTAACTTTAAGGGGCCCAAATCTCATGATGGGGGACGCTAGCGAGATTTAACGTGCGCAGTATTCTGCTCCTGTGGGTGGAGAGGAGGCGTGCCAAATTTCACCCAAATCGGGTGAGAACTGTGGATTTGTATAGAGCGGGCTACTACAGATTTTGGGTTATATATAGATATACTGATTTTTTTAAAACATTTTTTTCTTACTTAAACCTGCGCCTGATAACTTGTTTGATATGCTGCAATAGCACAGCATTGCAGTATATAGCTTAAATGATGGTCACCTATGAAGCCCAGCCTGTGGTTGACTGCGCACAGAAGTCCGAGCATGTTAACCATGGAGGCTACAAATCTGCACCCTATAATCAATCGCTTCTCCTGTCAGAGACAAAGGATATAAGGGGTTAACAATAGCTTCTGAGCCCACCCAATAGATCCGTACCCAGCATGTATTGTACATAGACATCTCGCAGTGAAAAGGGGCTTAAACCGAAAAGTGTGCACACTCCATTCACCATTACCCACATTACACGCAGTACATGTAATAAAAATGGGCATTCTCCAGCTCAAGAAAGGCTCATGCGGGTTTTTTTTTATAAATGAAATAACTAAGCAATTAAATTTCTTCCATGGAGAAACAATGTATAAAAAGCTTTGCTTCCTACTCCTGCAATTTTAAAGCACCTACACATTTCTGAACTGAAAAACAAAACCGCTCTTGTCAAGCTTGAAACTCTCTATCTTGCAGCCAACACCTACGCAGTGTGAAAAAGCCAAAGAGGAGTCCAATCCAGTCACTCAAAAACTTATTGTAACCAGTGAAAGTGAACTTCAGCTCAATTATGCCAAGCAACGGCGCACCAAGAGCTCTGCTCTTCTCCGCAAGGAGCTTGACTCGCGCAGCAAAATAGCAGTGCGGGATTACTTGTACCAGGTGAATGAGGCCACAGTTGTAATATATGCTCGCCATGTCCTGGCATCCTTGCTGGCGGAATGGCCTGATGGTGTGCCACTCAATGAAGACATCTTGGAGCTAAGTGGAGCGGCACATATCACCTACATCCTAAACATGTTAATGCACCTAGAAGAGAAGCAACTGTGGGAGAAGGTAATGCAATTTCTCAGAGCTAGAGCCGCTTGTTTGGCATATTTCAATTGCAATGATTTCTGTCTGTACGTAAGCCAAATTAATCAATAAGGTTCTTTTAGGGTTGTTTTTTTTACGTTATCCTATACCTCATGAGGACCTGGCAGCATTTCTGACTTATTTCTCTTAGGACTGAATTGTACTGTTTCTCTGTTAAGCCCCCGTCTCACATAGCGATATCGCTAGCGAGA
>VIAB01005566.1:44887-56607 GCA_009801035.1 Oophaga pumilio | reverse complement strand
CTGCAGTTATCCCGGTTGCTTGTGCACCTTTTTCTACCACATTTCTTCCTTCTACTCAACTTGCCATTAATATGCTTGGATACAGCACTCTGCTAAAGAAGCTGGCTGTTCACAATGACGTTTTGTGGCTTACCCTCCTTGTGGATTGTGTTAATGACTGCTTTCTGGACATCTGTCAAGTCAGCAGTCTTTCTCATGATTGTGGGGCCTACTGAAACAGACTAAGGACCTATTTAAATGCTTAGGAAGCCTTTGCAGGTGATTTTTGTTAATTACTTTAATTTACTGAGATAATGACTTTTGGGTTTTCATTGGCTGTAAGCCATAATCATCAACATTAACAGAAATAAACACCTGAAATAGATCATTCTGTGTGTAATGACTCTATATAATATATGAGTTTCACTTTTTATGTTGAAGAACTAAAATAAATTAACTTTTTGATAATAGTCTAATTTTGTGAGAAGCACCTGTATCTGTTTTATCTGTGTATTTTCATTGACAGAACATGTGCTCATTAAATTCTAAAGTACAAGTCATATGTCTGTTTTTGTGGACCTCGTGTCTGCAAAAAATTCTGGAGCCACTCACTAATGTGGCAGCCCTGCGATGTGATCACAGGGGGAGCTGAGGGTTGTCATAGCAGTCAGAAGTCAAATGATGACCTCTGGGTCATCCAGCTTTAGTGACCTGTTAAACTCAGCCAGTAGCATGGTCTAGCAGGCATTCTAATAGTGCAAAACAGACAGTTCTCATGACTGCAGTACATACTGTATTTATTGCAATGCATGAGACCAGCAATCAGAGAAATAAAAGTTGCAGTACCAAACAGGAACTAAGTAAAAAATTTAAAAAAAAGTTAAATATTTTTTTTTAAAACTATTTAAAAAAAAAATCACAAAATAAATACAAAAAAATAAAATAAATGCAAATATTTATGTAAAAACAAAAATAAACTGAAAAAGTACACATACTTGGTATTGCCACATCTGAAGTGACCTGATTTATAAAACTGTCACATTAGTCAACCCCTTCATCGTAAAAAAAAAATGAAAAACATGTGGCAAAAAACTATGCTTTTGCATCATACCGCTGAACAAAAACTTGAATAAAATGCAATCAAAAAGACAAATGTAAATCAGAGTGCAAAAATCAAACCACCAGTCAGCTTCGCCAGAGAAGAAATAAAAAAGTTATACCTCTCACAATATAGCGATTCAAAAACATTTCTTTTTTTCTATAAAATAGTTTTCATTGTGTAAAAACAGCAAAACATAACAAATTGATATAAATGTGATATTACTGTATACCCAAAGAATAAAATTGTCCTATCATTTTTACCAAAAAAAGCACTTAAAAAAAACTCTCAAAAAGCAAATCCTGAATTGCTGGTTTGGTTCATTCCACCTCCCAAAAATTTGAATAGAGTAAAAAAATATTATATGCCTGATAATGGTACCAATAAAAACCTCATCATCCCTCAAAAAACAAGCCCTCACATGACTATGTCAGCACAGGGAAAAATTATAGCTCTCAAAATATGGTGATGTAAAATCATTTTTTTGTATAAAAAGCATTTTTTATTGTGTGATAGTTACTAAACATAAAAAAAAAAAAATGGTATCTCTGTAATCGCACCCACCCGAAGAATAAAGTCATCTTATCATTTATACCGCATGATGAATGGTGTAAAAAAATAAATAAAACCGATTCCTGATCTGCTGTTGATTTGTTCATTCTGTCTCCCAAAGATTGCAACTTGGCTTACATTTATCCTGCGCTCTACGCTGAGAGCTTACAACTGGGTTTCCATATAAATCTCTGAAATACATGATTCAAATGGAACCTCCGGCAGAATATTCCTTATAATAAGGCAGATGGAGACACGCCGTCTGACCTATAATTAGGCTATGTCCATCTTTTTAGGTGTGCACAAAACTGCTGTGAACCACAGTTTTTTGCATCTATGAAAAGTATGACAAAGCTGAACAGAGGTCAAATGAAGTCCAGAGTAACATTGCTCACGTTATTTGGAGAATAAGATGGAAAAGCCAATATATAACAGAGGATAAATTTGATCCAAAATGTTATGTGAAATGTTCCCAATAAAAGCTTCAACTCAATCCACATAAATACAAGTCCCCACTCAGGTCCATCATTAGTTAATGAGAATATAGGGGGCTTCCACATTATTAGTACCACAAAGGCTCTCGAAAAGCATTATGGCTCCTCGCTCCACCCAAAAAATAAAATCCACAAATTCTGCTCTCCTAAATCCAAATGCCTCCCTCCCTTCCAGTGTGCCTAAACTACATTTAGCATTCACATGTTTTGCATTTCTTTAGCAATGAGAGCCTGCTTAATTTATGGAGTGCATGTCTCCAGAAGCAAGAGCTAGGTACAATATATGGGCAGTGTATTTTAGTGCCCAGGAAATTGTTCTGGTCACTCCAATGGCAGATTTCCAACTTTCACTAAGTATCATTCGTTGCTGTTTTGCTTCAGGATAACACTCATGGCGTTAAAATTGTCACTACACCAGTAGATAAATTCCCAGAGGAGTTCAGTTTTCAAAATGGGGTCACTTGAGGGGGGTTCTGTTCTCCTGCTGGCACTTAGAGGCTTTGTATATGAAGTCTGCAAATTATTCTACAAAAATTTGCTCTTCAAGAGCCGAATAGTGCTCCTTCCCTCCCAGGTATCACCATGTGGCTATGAGGTGCTGTACAACCACATATATGGTTTTGCCACGTTCAACTGAAATTGCTTGACAAATTTTGGTGCCATTTCTACTTATTTCCTCTAGTGAAAATGTAAAATCTTGGGCTAAAACAATTTTTTTTTTGTAAAAATGTAATTATTTTTTCTTTACTGCCCAATGGTACAACATTTTGTGACACTCCTGTTTTGTCAATATGAACACTGCTTCCTTGGATGAAGTAACTGACAGGGGTAGTTTGTAAAATGTGGTCACTGCTGGTGTGGGACCTTGGGGGCTCTGGCAATGTAAAAAGAACAGAAGAGTCTTCACTACAATATGGCACTCCTTCATTTCTGAGCCTTGTACTATTCCTCAAAAGTAGTTTTTGAGTAGTTTTCAGCCATTGGCCATGCATGAAGTATCAGGGTCTGGGCCAGCAATTAGAGCTTTAAATTAAAGTTTTAAATAAGACAATGTGGGTAAGGGAGCGGTGTAAGTTGAAGTGAGAAGAAAACAGCACCAAGCAACGTGCTGCATACCTTAGAAAGCTTGATCAGCGGACTAGCAAATTCTAGGCTACACAATCACAGGTGGTGCACCTGAAATGAGCAGCGTCATAGAAATCCAACTGAGAAGAATAAAAAAGGTGGCAATCCATAATGAAATAAAATGTTCTTCTTTATTGAGAGTAATTAGTATCTTGATGCTGGGTAGCAGGTACAGCAATGGTCAAAGGCCGTTTTGCATCAGTCTGACGCTTCAACGGGTTCAGGTATGACCAAGTCATACCTGGATAGCTGTCATCCATCCTCCCATGGCACCCACCGGTGTGGCCACAGTCCGGAACTTAGAGATATTGTTATCCTTTCCGCATCCTTCTCTGCTTCCACCTCTTCCTCTGGGACTACCACCTCATGCAGACTATTCAAAGTGTGCTCCAGCATGTACATGACTGGAATAGTGATGCTGATGATGGCATAGTCAGCGGTAACCATCTTAGTAGCCATTTCAAAACTGTGCAGAAGGGTGCAGAGGTTCTTCATTTCTGCCCACTCCACAAGCGTGATTTGCACCACGTTCATACTTTATTGGCTCACATTATGCAAAAAGTACATATTGCACCAGGGCTCATTGCTGCTGCCACAGTCAGTGCATGATTTGCAGAGTGGAATTCCACCATATTGACACATCGCAAATCAAAAAGTTAACCGGTATGCCAAAAGACCTCTATGGTTATGCAAGTTAATGACTTGAGGGGTGCAATCGACGAAAGTGAGTACACAGCGACAGTGCTTCCTGCAGCGGCACATTCAGGCTGGGATAGTGGCAGAGAAATTGTGGTACCAGCAGGTTGAGCACAAGAACCATGGAAGGCACATGTTAGGTTGCCCTAGCATAGATCCGCCATCAGGTTTGCACCTTTATTGCACATGGCCTTCCCTTGCTCCATGTTCATTGGAGACAGCCATTGCTCTAACTCGGCCTGGATAGCTGTGCACAACTCTTGAGCTGTGTGACTGTGATCTCCAAGGTATATTAATTTAAACACTGCCTGATTGCAGTGAACCCTGACTGCACAGTACAGAAGTGAGGGATTGTCTCTGCACTGTTGAAATGTGTGTCTCATTAAGGGAGAGGTTGAGGGCGCAGGTGGAGACTCTATAGTAGGTGGAGAAGCCAGAAGCAGTGGAGGAAGTGTTAGATACAGAGGTTTGTCCCACAAGACTTGGGAATTCCACAGCAGCCAGAGTCACCCAGTGCCCAGTAAGCAAAATGTAATGCCTTTGTCTCTGCTGAAATGTACCCTGGCAGACGTAGATTTTTTCAGGGAACGGGTGATGTTGTCTGAGACATGAGGTGTAGCGCATAGAGAAGTAATGGCAACTGGGCAACTGGTACTGGGGAACTGCTACAGCCATCAACTTGCGGAAACGGTCTGTATCCACCAGGCAGAAAGGCATAATTTCAATGGATTGGAGAGGGTGGAGTTCAAGCTCTTAGCTTTGGTATGTGTAGAAGGAAACATTTTTTTACATGACCACAACTACAAGATCGAGGACTGACTGCTGTGCTGAGAGAGATGTTATTGGATTGGGAAAGATGCATTGTGATTGTTGAAACCAAACCAGCAGGTAACTCTATTCTACAACAGTTGACAGGCTCTCACGACTGTAGAGGGTAAACAAGTGGAGTTTCTGCATCTGGAGACCTATGTGTGAACACTTGCCATGGTGATGGAGGAAGAAGAAGCAGCAAATGCGGTTAATGGGACATCCGATGGGTGACGAGGCCCGTTCATCTGCATTTTTGCAAAGTTGGCTGATATTGTGAGCTGGGTCATCCTTTGCGGTCTCAAAAAAGGCCCAGGCTAGGCAACCCTTGCCGCCCTTGTGAACTGCAGTCTTGTGACCAGTGCTGGACACAGCCACAGTTGTGGCTTAGAATGCAGTGCTTGTTGTGGCTGCATTACTCTGTGTCTGTGTGGCAAGCCACAACATAACCTCCTCATCTTCCTCCTCCTCCATCTCCTCTGCTGAGCTACTCAGCTGCATGCCTCATCCTACTTCTCTTTCTGCCCTGACACCACAGGACAGTCAGTGTGCACCTCTGGTTTCTGAGTTTCATCAGTATCACCTCCACCCGACGGGGTTTAACATCTGGTGATGAGGGTCTGGATTCTGCTCGGACACTACTTTGTCCGGCCCTGGATCCAACAGGAAAAAATTTTGGGCATCGGTGCAGATGCTTTCCTCCTCTGGAGTCTGTGAATTTTTGGAGCAGACCTCTGATGTCCACAGAATATAATGTGTGAAATGTTCTGCAGACTGGCAGAGTCAGTTGGTCGGTTGGAAGTTTGTGACACTGGGGGAAACAATCATGTATGGGGAGCCACCTCTCAAGATTATACTGTGTGTGACTTTAAAGAGGGGGAGAGGCCACTTGATGCAGCACTGGCCATCCACTGGAGCAGATGCTCTCTGTGACCCTCATCTACAAGGCGTACCACTGTGTGGCTGTCAAAGAAAGAGAGTTGAGTAGCCTATCCAGTAACAGATGTTCTTAGTTGTCTTTGGATAGGACGAGAAGGTGTTTGTTCAGTAGAGCTTTCAGTAACATTACCACCTAACCCTCGTACACATCGAACACCAAGCCTATTCCCCCATCCACCATTCCCCTCTTTTAACCAACTGTTTCAAAACCTTTGGCCCAGACCTGTCAGTCACCTGTCACTAAATGAACAATCAGTATGTATTTTCTGAGATAGTTTGCCTAAACAACACTATTAGACCTAATAATTTTGATTAGCAAATTGGGCCTCATGGCTGAACCCCAATAATAGGCCTAATGATTTTGATTAAAATGGAGCCTCCTGATTCCTGATTGTAGCACAGTTTTAGCTCAAATGATTTGGATGATGAAATGGGGCCTCTTGATTCCTGACTGCAACACAGTTTCAGCCCAAATGATTTGGATTATCAATTGGAGTCTCCTGGCTGAACCCCAATATTAGGCCTAATGATTTTGATTATCAAATGGGGCCTCCTGCTTCCAGTCTGTAACACAGTTTTATCCCAAATGATTTGGATTAGAAAATGGGGCCTCCTGACTGCAAAAGTTTTATCCCAAACGATTTTGATTAGCAAATGCGGCTTACTGGCTGAACTACAATATGAGGTCTAATAATTTTAATTAGCAAATGTGGCCTCCTGATTACTGACTGCAACACAATTTTAGCCCAAACGATTCTGAGTAGGAAATATGGACTCCTGCCTGCACAATACTAATAGCACAAACTAGTTAGATTCTGTAAGACTGATTTCACACAGGACAGGATCTTATCTAACTAAATGATGTTAACTTACAGAAGCAGGAGCAGCCTCTCTGTGCTGTTACACTGAGAAAATGACACCAGAAGAACATGTCCGTTTTTTACATGTGACTTCAGCCAATCACAGAAGCCCTTGTGTTATGAAGTTGATGATGGTTTCTGCAACCTGATTGGCTGCCAGAATGTATACACATTAAATTATTATAAAAAAAATTTAACTCCGCCGCTGCTCTGAGTTAGACACACCCCTTCCCCTCATATAACACGTCCTCCTGCTCATCATATAGCACCACTATCCTAGACATAGTCAAAACAAAAGCATTAGTGTAAACGCATTCATTTACCGATCTGTGTCCGAATTTTGTCAACTTTCAGGAAAAATGCTCCGGAAAACGAACACGAATCCGAATGTGCTACATTCGTGTCGAATTTGTAAAAGTACTTTGTATTGTAAATTATGTTATTTATGTGTTCCTTTACTTAGGAAAAGCATAAATTGTTGTAATGAAAATAGTAACTTTTACAGACATCTGAGATGCATTCCTAAAGCACAAAGCCACTTTCACTAAGATTTGCAAATCAACAGTCACTTTTCAGACATTTAAGACAGTTGAGGTGCCCTTCAGAGCACATAAGATGACATTTTCAAAAAGTAAAAGTTTGCTGTGAGAATTTGAACTCCAGCTATCAAAATTTTGAATGTCACCTGACAACACTTGACAACATTGGACTTAAACTTTGCATTCACATAATATTGCAATAAAAAAGTTTCTTTAACACCTTAACAACCACCAATACGTCTTTTTATGGTAATTATTATGGAGCCTTAATCCTCACAGTAGCTTTTTTATGGCTTTGAGGATTACATGCAGCAGTCGAAAATATGACAACTGACACCATATCTGGATCGCCCACGGTCAGGTTTTGCACTGATCATGGCTGATTTACTCATTAATGGCAGCTATAAATTGAGATAATGTACACTGATGGGCCACCATCATTAAGCCAAGATAGAAATCACAGCTTAATGATGAGGCGAGATCTCTATCTGTGCATTTTGCTGGAAACCGCTGCCAGCTTCCTATTGCAGAAACCTTGCTCCTGTCTCTTGTGATCATACACCTCCACCACACACCCCCCCGCAGCTAGTGAGGTAAGCTAAATTTGGTCTATTAGATGAGCCCCCATTTTCTTTCCAAATTTTGGGGAAAAACGTGCATCTTATGGTCTGAAAAATACAGTAAATAGCAACATGCACTAGTTTCTTTCATGTTTCTGATGAGTCTTGCATATATACTGTAGTTTTCAGACTATAAGACACATCAGACCATAAGATGCACCCCAAACTATGGAGAGGAATATAGCAAAGGAGGCATGAGAGAAGGTCATGTGGTCAGATCAGACTAAAATAGAACTTTTTGGTATCAACTTCATTCGCCATGTTTGGAGGAAGAAGAAAGATGAGTACAATTCCCAACTGTGAAGCATGGTGGGGAAAACATCATACTTTGGGGGTGATTTTCTGCAAAGAGGCTAGGATGACTGCACCATACTGAAGTGAAGAAAAATGTGGTCATGTATCATGAGATTTTGGCCAACAATCTCCTACCCTCAGTAAAAGCATTTAAGATGGTTCGTTGCTGGGTCTTCCAGCATAACAATTACCTGAAACACACAGCCAGGGCAACTAAGGAGTGGCTCAATAAGAAGCATTTCAATGTCTTGGAGTAGCCTAGCCAGTCTTCAGACCTCAACCCAATAGAAAATCTTTGGAGGGAGCTGAAACCCAGTGACAGCCTTGAAACCTGAAAGATCTGGAGAAGATCTGTATGGAGGACTGGACCAAAATCACTGCTGCAGTGTGTGCAAACTTTGTCAAGAACTACAGGAAATGTCTGATATCTTTAACTGCAAACAAAGGTTTCTGTACCAAATATTAAGTTCTGTTTTATATTGTATCAAATACTTATTTCATGCAATGAAATGCAAATTAATTATGCAAAAATCATACTATGTGATTTTCTATATTTTTTTCTAAGATTCTGTCTCTAAGGCCGGTGTCACACTTGCAACTGCAATGCGAGAAACTCACGTCTCAATACTCAGCACTGCCACTGGCACTCAGGACCAGATTGTGTGACTGCATGTAATTCTATGCACCTGAATGCTCCAGTCCTAACCGCCCGCGGCAGTGATGGGTATTGAGGCGAGAGACTCGCATGAGTTTCTCGAATTGCAGTTGCAAGTTTGACACCGGCCTAACAGTTGAAGTGTGCCGACAATAAAAATTACAAACCTTTCCATTCTTTGCAGGTGGGAAAACTTGCAAAAACAGCTGTGTATCAAATGCTTATTTTCTCTGCTGTATACTGCACAGTACCACATTTCCTGTCCTGTATAGTGGGTCTAATTTTCAGCAACTGTATTATTTTGTACATATATCCTACACAGTACCACTTTTCCTGTGAACCAAAAGGGGCATGGGAGTTGGGGGGTCAGTATTGGTTTGTTTATTATTTTCTATGTCTTCAAACCTATGGGCAAATTAAAATAATTCTGGACTAGCTGTTATGAGGGGTTATCTCTTATGTTTGGAAATTACCCCATATTATTATTACATGGAATTACTTTCTAAACCCTGGGATCCCCATCAATCCCAATATCAGGGCTCTGAAGATCTCCATGTGAATGGAGTGGTGGTCGATCATATGCACTCCTGCTCCATTTACATGTGGTTCTTAAGTAACTCATTTAAGGGAGTGGTGAGGGCCCGGGGCATTACCAAGTAAAGCAAAAATCACTGAACCTTGTATTATGCCTTAATCAGGGGGTTAAAAGGGGAGGTTATAGATTGTGGGCTGGTGAGGTTTGTGTGCCAGGGCTGCGTTTTTGCCCCAGTCCGGCAGTGCATTGAAGTGTGTTTATTAGGAAAGACTTACAGTAAATTGCTACTTTTGTCTGACAATGTTCTGTGACACGCCTCTAGTGACTACTTAGAAAGTTGAAAATAGAGATGTTTACAGCAGTTGTGCTGTCTTATATTCATGTTTAAGGGTAACACCTTTCAGGCTTGTGCTATGGTCTGATGAAAGAAAAAAAAAATAGCTATAAATGCTGGATAATTTTTTTTTTTACCATTAGGATTTGATTGCTTGATCTGCTTCTTAGACCGGTTCTCAATAGAGAAGGTGATTATGTTGAAAAATAGACTAGACATCTGTTTACATCAGTCGAATGAGTAATTCAATATAACTTTTTATATTAATAAATAAAAAGCAGAGAAGCTATTTTTTACCTTGTTACATTCACAGTATTCTATTCTTTCGATGCATAGAACAATGTGCAATGGATGCTCAATGTGAATACGTTAACACTAGTCAGGCTCTGCAGAAAAAGCTCCTGGTCTGCTCAGCTTTTATTTATTAATAGGTGTTTCACTGATTCAAAAGAACATCCAGTGTTACTGACACCTATTACATTATTATGTTGCTTATATAAGATAGTTCACCACCCTTTGCCGCTCTTACTTTGAAATGCATTGATTTTAAAATGTCTGCGGTAAGATCGTGCTTATACAATAAAACACAAAATATGGAAAATGGCAAACAAAGACCATTTAGGTCTCTTTTTAGTCATGGCTGGATGGAGATCACAGTGAACCTATCAGTCAAGTAATATTTTTTTATTTTAGTACATATTCTACCTACTTATTCTTTGAATATTTCCTTTGCAACACACAGAACAAAAACAATGCCATTATTGCTGTTTTTTCTCTATTCCACCTTATAAAAAGTAAAATAGCAGTATGTGCTCTCGGGTTTTTTTAATGAATTATTTGCAGCTGGTCAATCCGAAAAAAACTGAAATAATCAGATAAATGCTTGAAAGACTCTTCCTATTCATTTTTATTGCAAAACTACAATTTCTTCAAAAATTCTTCAGGAAACAAAAATCTCCTCCAACCCCCCCAAAGAAGAATCATTATTATCTGAATAGGCAGCATGGTGGCTCAGTGTGTACCACTGCAACCTTATCCCACTGACGACAACATCTGCAAGGAGTTTGTATGTTCTCCCCATGTTTTCGTGGGATTCCTCCCACACTCCAAAGATATACTGATAGGGAATATAGATTGTGAGCCCCAATGGGGACAGTGACGATATTGCCTGCAAAGTGCTGTGGATTAATGGCACTATATCAGTGAGTAAAACAAATAAATTTGTTTTACTAGAAAACTTACTGTTTTTGAAAGCCTCAAAAGACTCTATACCATGCAAATAACTTCAGTGTGAACACACCCTAAGGGTATGTGCACATGATGTTTTGTACATGCAGTGAGTTATCCAAGAGTAAGACTCTTCAGGACCTGTTGGCATTTACATTCATGGTCGAAAGTGTTGGCACCCTTGAAAATGTTTGTGAAAATGATGTATTTCTCTCATAATATTATTGCAATTACACATGTTTATTTCCTCTGTGTATAATGGAGCAACGTACAAAACAGAGAAAAAAGGCAAATTGGCCATAATTTCAAGCAAAACCACAAATATTCACTCAAAACCACTTAATATTTGGTTGCAAATCCTTTGGACTAAATAACTGTAATCAATCGCTTCCTATAAACATCAACTAGCTTCTTACACATCTCAACAAGAATTTTGGACCACTCTTCTTTTGCAAACTGCTCCAGGTGTCTCATATTTGAATGGTGCATTCTCCCAAAAGCAATTTTGAAATCTCTCCTCAGGTGTTCAATGTTATTTAGATCCGGACTCATTGCTGGCAACCTCAGAACTCTCCAGCATTTGTTTCCATCGGTTTGTGGGTGCTTTTTGAAGTATGTTTGGGATCATTGTTTTGCTGGAAGACCAATGACTTAAGATGCAAACCCAGCTTTCTGACATTGGGCACTACATTGTGACCCAAAATCTGTTGGTAATCTTCAGATTTCATGATGCCTTGCACACAGTCAAAGCATCCCATGCCAGAGGCAGCAAAACAACCCCAAGCATCTTTAAACCTACACTATATTTAACTGTAGTAGATACTGTGTTCTTTTTTGTTTTAGGTCTCATTACTTTTTTGGTAAACTGTAGAATGAAGTGCTTTACCAAATAGCTCTATCTTGGTCTCATCTGTCCACAAGACGCTTTCTGTTGTGAATGTGTTAGAAATGAATTCTGAGCAGAA